>MJUU01058133.1:2284-45120 GCA_002080025.1 Modiolus philippinarum
CGTCACATGCCACATGTGTCTAATCCACATCTTTCGGTCTTTGTTAAAATTAACATCATGGGGCCTCTTCTTTTCACCAAGACCAATATCAAAAATCCGAAAGCTTATTGCGCATCTACAGACTATATGCAACAATTCTATAACAAAATTAAATCCCTACATCCATAAATGTAGGAGGAGTTTGTGTCACATGCCACATGTGTAAAAATTGACATCATGGGGCCTCTTGTTTGCACCAAGACCAATATCGAAAATCCGAAAGCTTATTGCGCATCTGCAGACTATATGCAACAATTCTACAACAAAATTAAATCCCTAAATCCAAAAATGTAGGAGGAGTTTGAGTCACAAGAAAAGTGTGACGGACGGACGGACGGACAGACGGACGGACAGACGGAGGGTATAACATTATCCCCGAACTTTCTTCGAAAGTGCGGGGATAATTAGGACAAAAACAACATCGAAAGACAACACGGGGCACATCAAAATAGATGTACCGGTAGGCAAACCTTGCAGTGTAACTTAGGTTGAAAAGGGCAAAAATAGTCATGTGTACAGATTATAACATTTTAGTAAAAACAATACAAATATCATGAATATTGAACAGCCAAATTGAAAAAATTAATGAATTAGTAAATGTATGAGAAATTCTCACATGAACAGACACACCATAAGAGCATACACCTCAAGCACGGGGAGACTTTCTATGGACTCCAAGCAGCACTAGAGACAAACTCTGCAGCAAATAGAAAAATATAACTAGAGGCTTAGAAACTGAGCCTGTATCGCTCACCTGACAAAATGCCTCTATACCATGCATGACCAAAAATATGTTTATTACCAATGGGGTCTAATATTTAGCTAAGTTCTCCATTAGCACCTGTGTTTTTGTCTTATCCTATTGAAATGAGTAATTTTTGCAAAGGACCTTCTATACATTTAGTTAAATTTGCTTGAACAGTTTCAGAGAAGATAATTTGATGAAAAGGATGGCTTTCTCATACCGGGCTCCAATGTTAAACTATGTTCTGCAGTGGGGGCCATGTTTTTTACCAGATCAAAATGAAATGAGTAGTTTGGTTGAATTTGCTTCAGTGCTTTCAGAGGAGAAGATGAAAATGTGATTTTCCCATAGGGTCCAATGTTAAACTAAGTTCCGCACTGGCTGCCATGTTTTTTATCGGATCGGAACAAAATGAGTATTCTTTGTCAAGGACCTTTAGTACATCATTCCTGTAAAGTATGGTTGAATTTGCCTTGTGGTTTCAGAGGAAAAGATGAAAATGTGATTTTTCCCATAGGGTCCAATGTTAAACCTAAGTTCCGCGCTGGGGGCCATGTTTTTATCGGATCCGAAAGAAATGAGCAATCTTTGTGAAGGACCTTTAGTACATCATTCCTGTAAAGTTTGGTTGAATTTGCTTCAGCGGTTTCAGAGATGATGATGAGAAAATGTGATTTTCCCATAGGGTCCAATGTTAAACTAAGTTCAGCGCTGGCGGCCATGTTTTTTATCAAATCGAAAAAAAATGAGCATTCTTTGTCAAGGACCTTTAGTACATCATTCCTGTAAAGTTTGGTTGAATTTGCTTCAGTGATTTCAGAGGAAAAGATGAAAATGTGATTTTTCCCATAGGGTCCTATGTTAAACCTAAGTTCTGCGCTGGTGGCCATGTTTTTTATCGTGTCAGAACGAAATGAGCAATCATTGTAAAGGACCTTTAGTACATCGTTCCTGTAAAGTATGGTTGAATTTGCTTCAGTGGTTTCAGAGGAGAAGATGAAAGTGTGATTTTCCCATAGGGTCCAATGTTAAACTAAGTACCGTGCTGGCGGCCATATTTTTTGTTAGATCGGAACGAAATGAGCAATCATTGTTAAGGACCTTTAGTACATCATTCCTGTAAAGTTTGGTTGAATTTGCTTCAGTGGTTTCAGAGCAGAAGATGAAAATGTGATTTTTCCGTTAGGGTTCAAGTAAAACCTAAGTTCTGCGCTGGCGGCCATGTTTTACGTCAGATCAAAAGGAAATGAGCAGTCATTGTTAAGGACCTTTAGTACATCATTCTTATTAAGTTTGGTTGAATATGCTTCATCCGTTTCAGAGCAGAAGATGAAAATGTGATTTTTCTCATAGGGTCCAATGTTAAATCATGTTCCGTGCTGGCGGCCATGTTTTTTGTCGGATCGGAACGTAATGAGCAATCACTGTTAAGGACCTTCCATACATCATTCCTGTAAAGTTTGGTTGAATTTGCTTCCACTGTTTCAGAGCAGAAGATGAAAATGTGATTTTCCCATAGGGTCCAATGTTAAACCATGTTCCTTGCTGGCGGCCATGTTTTTTGTTGTGTCAGAACGAAATGAGCAATCATTGTTAAGGACCTTTAGTACATCATTCCTGTAAAGTTTGGTTGAATTTGCTTCAGCCGTTTAAGATCAGAAGATCAAAATGTGATTTTCCCATAGGGTCCAATGTTAAACCATATTCCGTGCTGGCGGCCATGTTTTTTGTCAGAATGGAACAAAATGAGCAGTCATTGTTAAGGACCTTTAGTACATCGTTCCTGTAAAGTTTGGTTGAATTTGCTTCAGCCGTTTCAGAGCAGAAGATGAAAATGTGATTTTCCCATAGGGTCCAATGTTAAACCATGTTCAGTGCTGGCTGCCATGTATTTTGTCGGATCAGAACAAAATGAGCAATCTTTGTAAAGGACCTTCCATACATCATTCCTGTAAAGTTTGGTTGAATTTGCTTTAGCTGTTTCAAAGCAGAAGATGAAAATGTGATTTTCCCGTAGGGTCCAATGTTAAACCATGTTCCGTGCTGGCGGCCATGTTTTTTGTCGGATCGGAACGAAATGAGCAATCATTGCAAAGGACCTTTAGTACATAATTCCTGTAAAGTTTACTTGAATTTGCTTCAGTGGTTTCAGAGGAAAAGATGAAAATGTGATTTTTCCCATAGGGTCAAATGTAAAACCTAAGTTCGGCGCTGGCGGCCATGTTTTTTGTCGGATCGGAACGAAATGAGCAATCTTTGTAAAGGACCTTCCATACATCATTCCTGTAAAGTTTGGTTGAATTTGCTTTAGTAGTTTCAGAGGAGAAGATGAAAATGTGAAAAGTTTAACGGATGGACGACGGACGCCAAGTGATAGCAATAGCTCACACTGACACTTTGGGTCAGGTGAGCTAAAAAGATATGGAGTTTGGTTGAATTTGCTTTGCTGGTTTCAGAGCAGATGATGAAAATGTGATTTTCCCATAGTGTCCAATTTTAAACTATGTTCTGTGCTGGCAGCAATGTTTTTTATTTAAAGGACCTTCCATGCATCATTCCTGTAAAGTTTGATTGAATTTGGTTCTTGGGACAAGATGAAAATGTGAAAAGCTAATGAACAACCAACAGATGGACGGACGACGGATGCCAAGTGATGGCAATAGCTCACAGTGACTTTCTGGATCAGTTGAGGTAAAAATAAATCTCAACTCTTACCAATTATGTAATCATATGTAGAGTTTAATGGTCTGTACAGGTACATGTCTGAAGGTTTTAGATATTGGAAGTAATATCCCATCATGGCTGCCACAACTACCACAACAACTGGTAACCATGGAAAACATGGAGAACACATCTTGAGCTCTTGATGGTGTCTGAAATAGACCAAGTTTGACTTCAGCAATTGATAGCAATAAAACTTCAATATACACAACAAAAGATAACAAAATATGACATTCATGAATTTGTATCCCATTATTTCCAAATAAAGTATTATTATTTGTTTTAATTGAATGGGACAATGTAAACACCAATTTAGAAACTGGACTCAAAAATGGTTTCATTTATTATAAGAATTGAATGCATTATTTTGAAGTTTCATTGGGGTATGAAAGTGTTGACCAAAGGATATTTTTAATGAAGCATGGTAGCGCTTCATGTTGAAAATGTGCGTACTGTCAACACTTTCATAATCCCTATGAAACTTCAAAATAATGCATTCAATTCTTATAATTACATTTTACCAAAATATTTACAGGAAAGTACATCATGTACATTGGGATTTTATTTTTAAAAATTAATCCGCCACATGAACACGTGTTCAAATGTGTTTCATGGGAATTACAACTTCACATTGATATGCCACGTGATCGGTGTTCACCTATCAAATTGACGGAATTCAAATGAATATGCATGAAAGGTAATTATTCTTCAATATCAAGGAACATATATGTATACATATTGTATGTTCATGTACATATGCTTCAAGAGCACTCTTAAAATGGTATAATATTGGTAGGTGTATGACTGAAAAGGAAATATCGTTGAAATTAAGCATGGGTCAAACTCAAACATCATAAATTTTTTGGATGTTATATTGAATTTTATCTTTTTCAAATAAGAAACTACACACAGTACAGCATGATATGTATTCAGTTAGTGAACAATGGTGCATGTGAATACATAGTAAGCGCAGATATGTGTATTGTAAAGTTTTGAAGAAAGGCAAGTGTTACCTTTAGACCCTAATGAGAAACATAAGTCAGTAATCTCTGTGTACCATTTTTTAAATGTTCAAATTGGAGGTAATTTTTAATTAGCATACCAATAGTGTATTTTGATATTGAAATTGAAGTTATCTCTACTTTCACCACACATAACTAACTTGCTAAAGGGAGATAACTGATCAATGTTTCTCATTAGTTGGTAAATGTAAATGTATCAATAACTAATTAATGAGTGTCATTTTTTTTTCAAGAAGGGGTACGTTTTTAAAAATGCCTTAAAACCAGACTATTTTTTTTCTTTTGAAAGCCTTTGTGGCACATACCCGGTATATTTAGAGAAATGGTAACTGTCTTCTTGAATTCATTACACACTAAAGATTGGCAATTGTTTTTATTATTCAGCAAAACATTAGGCAGACAATGGTGATTTTCTAATAAATTAAAGTTAATTTGAATAAGTGGTACTCCCTGAGATCTGGACTCTTACAAGAACTTTAACCTAAGTCACTCATGCATGAAATGTAGGACAAATCCACTTGTTTTATATTTCAGCCTCAAGTAATACTCAATATGCATCCATGGACAAAAGTTTATCCATCTATGACTTGTTATTCAAAAGGCTTTGAGAAGACGGACAAAAAGAAGAATGATTCAAACACCATTTTACCAATTAGAACTACAACTTCATTGCCATTGGGCAAGGGGATAAAAAGATTAAAGCACATGTTTGACCTGGTCATCTGTTTATCATTTTTCCCTTGATACACCCTCCTTCACATGCTAATCCAGAACATTGTTTGAAAAAATATTAAAAACTTATGTGAAATGGCGAGGTTTTTCAATGAAATGAACAATAATCAGAAATTGAAAACCATGCACTTTTAAATGCTGAACTGTTATAAATTAAGTGAAAAACAATTTCTGAAGTGATTTATTTTTAGGTTTCTATTAGAAAGTCTCAGTTTAAAAATCCATGAAAAGTTGAAAAATGTGACTTAATGTACATACCTGCCAACTTTTCAATATCTGTTTTAGACAAGTGAGATTATGCAGAGTTTTGTACAAAGTTTCTTTTTGTGTGTGTGTGTGGGGGGGTCTTATGCTTTCACTTTCAGTAATGAAACTTTGTTTCTATAAAATACAAAATATTTGAAAGGGGGCAAGATCTTTTCTGTTAATGGTTTGGGCATTTTCAGATTCTTAGTGCCATTTCGTGCATTGCAATACCAGTATGTTTGATGATGTTGTTAATAACAATGTGTTTAACTTTGCAAACTCTAAAGAGAGGGCAATTTTTCTTGTTTGACCTAATCAACCACCTAGCCATGGATCTTATCTTTTCTAAATTTACTAATGGCATAGAAGAAGCTTGTATAATATTGGATTGTGAACCGTGGTTCATAACTCAAGAACTGTTAGCTATGATTCCTGCCTGATTTCCTGGCAGTGCATCTCTTTAATTAACTCACCCAAGCCTTAAAAACAACAATAATATCAACCAAAGTCATCTTTTTCAAGATTGTTAACATGCTGACTTCAATCAGCTGTTTATCACTTGAATACAGCATGATGGCAGTAAACAAGATTTTTATTGGCTAATTGTCAAGAATCTGGCTTATCATCTTTCCCTGCGCCTATCTCAGCCTGCAGAGCACTTCAGCAAAAGCAATATCCGGTCGACTTAAACTAGGAAGTCCTGATGTTTGATAACCAATATCCTCTTTATCCATATCGCAAGAAATAATTCTTAATTAGATAAAGAATCTATTACATTTTCTGTTTTCAATTATGTAAACAAATTACCGTCATCAATACACAAAAATACAAACAAGACTTTCGAAAAACTAAGGAAACTAGATCATGATAACTTCAGCAGAGCCATCATTTTGTTAACATTGTGATGTCATAAAAGTGCCTAGCAACTGGAAGATAAATGTAAACAATGGAGAGGTTCTACAATGAAAAACAGACTTTACTTCGATTTGCTAACATGGTTCGATCAAAACATTTCTAAATTAAATAATGTTAGCTGACGAAAAATAGTGAGCATTAATAAAATAACTACACAACATTTCTCATTTTGTAAAAAAGGAATTTCCTGTGCAACCTTGAGAGAATTTGACACAAATTTGACACAAAACCTTAAAATATTGTATAGAAAGGAAAAATAAAAGACGATAAACAAGTTATCTGAATTTTGAAAGCTAGAATATTGTAAAATATCATCCCGCTCGCCAGAATATGAAGCTTGGAGCTCGTTCACAGTGCTCCCTTGCCCCTGTGCTTCATATTCTGGCTCATTGGATGACATTTTACGATATACAGATGTCAAAATCCAGATAACATATACTTATTACCCTTTCAATGGCCAAAAATCGTGTAAGCACAAAATTTTCATGCAAATTTCTTCAATATAATGTTTTTACTAGACATTTTGTTTCATAATATTGAAATCATCACAGAAAATCAAAATCATCAAAAACATGTCTCAATTGTCATGATTGTCGAAGTCGAATCTGAGTCCATTTACTAGAAAAGATTTATATTGCTTAATTTCAGATATTTCATACTGATGCAAATGTAAGAAAAGAAGTCACATTCTACAAATGCCGATTCAGTGACGACTTATCATGTATATTTTATATATAACTTTTGGATGCACCATAATATTAGCATTAAATATTCAAGCGTTGAAGAAATTACCGTAATTCTTTAGCATGATTAGGGTAATCAAACATGTCAAACTTTCGATAATTTTTAATAAAAATTCACCAAAAAAAATGTTCCATAACAAAGTGAAAAACAAACAATACTAAAAACATTATCAAATTAGCACTCCAAAGCCAACAATCTAGAAAAAAATAAGCTAATCACAATACTGACATCCCCATTTTTATTTGGTACATGTATACAAGTACTTATGTAACATGTCTTTTTACTGCGGATAACCTCTAGCTTTACCCATAATTGAATTGCAACACTACAAACTAGTTTCCAAACCCTGAAGGTAAACTGATTCATAATGAACACATCTTAAAACAAGTGTGGATCATATTGCAAGGCAATACAGAAGTCCCCTACCGGTGGAATAATTCAGTATACCAGCAAAAAAAGTTAAAGAAGAAAAGTTTTCCGATCCCAAGGCCTATGACTTCGTCAAAAATCAATGGACCCAACCCATACTCAAACTTGATCTGTAACCCATAGTAGTTGATTAACAATGCAAATATCAGCTTAATATCTGAAATGGTCCGGAAAACCTATATTTTACCAAAATTTTCTAAGTCCAAGGCCCATAACTCCGTCCAAAATCAATGGACCGGAACCAAACTCAATCTTGATCTGTAACCCATAGTGGTAGACTCACATAGCAAATTTTAGCTTCATGTCTGGAATGGTTTAGAAAAAAGTCTGGAAAACCTATATTTTACCAAAACTTTCTAATCCAAGGCCAATAAATCCATCAAATATCAATGGAATGGAATCAAACTCGAACTTGATCTGTAACTCATTATGGTAGACTCACATAGTAAATATTAGCTTCATATCTGAAACGGTTTCGAAAAAAAAGTCCGGAAAACCTATATTTTACCAAAATTTTCTAAGTCAAAGGCCCATAACTCCATCAAATATCAATGGACCGGAACCAAACTCAAAACTTGATCTGTAACTCATGGTGGTAGACTTACATACCAAATATTAGATAAATATCTGAAATGGTTTCGAAAAAAAGTCCGGAAAACCTATATTTTTCCTAAATTTTCTAAGTCAAAGGCCCATAACTCCGTCCAAAATCAATGGACCGGAACCAAACTCGAACTTGATCTGTAACTCATAGTGGTTGACTCACATTACAAATATTAGCTGACGGACTGACAAAGTGCAAACCTAAAGTCCCCTTCGGCGAAGCCGGTAGGGGACTAAAAAAACAGCTCGCCATCTAAGCTGACCAGTTTCATTACCTACAAAAATTCTATCAAACTGATTAAATAACTTCAAAGTGATTAGTTGATTGATACAGAAAGAAAACTTGACAATACAAATGAGTGATACCTGGGGGTGGTATCAAACTTTTTTGCCTTTATTTCTTATTCTGAATAGATACTATATTCTAAATACATGTTTATACAAAAAATAGCTTTTTACAGTAAAGTGATGTAATGTCATTATGGTTTCATCTGGAAAAAAAGAAGGAAATCTGTTTAAAAAATAAAAGTGACAACAAAAGTCCGAATCGATCAAAGGAAGAGACCAGTAAGGAAAATCCGTATAACATTCGACTGAATCAGGGGAACACAATCGGACACAGAACATTTTTGGCAAGCCGTCATATTCCTGACTTGGAACGGGCATTTTATAAATAAAATGGTGGGTTAAACCAGGTTTATTGATGCATCAGCCTCCCGCTTATATGACTGCAAATTTTATAGACTGCAAATTGCCTGGTAGGGTATTAGTTAACTGTAAATAAGTCTTCCCAAAAATTGCTCCCTAAATCTTCATATTTTTAGGATGGCACAATGTTTTTTTTCTAATTTTGCAAGTTATAAAAGAATTACAGTCAGGTTCTATAAAATTAAGACCAGTAAGATCTATTTCTTGCAAATGATTTATAACCCATAGAAAAAAAAACTCTGATACTATCCCAAACTTTTCTCTTCATAGTAGTTTAATCAGTTTGATAAATTTCTCGTAGCAAATGAAACTCTTAAAGTGCGAAGACAAATTCTACTCACAGATGACCTATAAACAAGACAGTTTACCTGGAAACATAGATAATTACCTTGGGCTACTCCAATTGATCTAGGGGTAAAGTCAGAGGTTATGCACAGTAATTGCAAAGTTAACAAACACAACTATTATATGGGGAGCGAACAGACCAACTTGGTGGGCGAACAGACCCTGTGCCAACGGACCCTGGGCGAACATGCATAGTGGGCAAACAGACCTGTTGCTATCAAAGTCGGCAGGTATGCATTTAACCAGACCCGACTGACGGGTTGGCAAATCTAATAATGAGAGTAGGTAGAAAGGGGTATGGTTCAGGAATCCTGAGGAAGTACCTGACAAATCCTGTATTCTTGAGAAAATGTAATTTTTAAACCAGTTTCCGGAAAAATGACAACACAAAACTCGGAGCCCTTTAAGCGTTAATCCCAAATTCCCGCTGAATAAAATGGCTGATACTGGCGTCCCGTAAAAGGTCCTTTCACCCTCTTCTATATGCATGAATAGTGCTCTGACATCCTACAGCATCCATTCAAATAATAAAACGTCCACTCGTACATACATCAGAGGAAGCCGGGATAAGATACTATGGACCGTTTATTTATTTGGACCAGCTATTTTTTTACCATAGCTAATTGCAAATAAACAAGGCCTTTTGAAAAGGAATGTTTCGTAATGCAAACGTATTATCTCAAGGACGTATATTTTCTTGATTATCTGTAACAAATTGTGTACTTATGTACTGACATTTGTCAAGATCTACAAATATCAATGTGTACTTTTGTTTTCCAACAAATATTATCATGACCTATTTTATGACCCAAGCGTCGAGACAAGGGAGGTAATTACTAATGGTTTTGTCCATTCGGAAGTGAAGTTTCCGAATACAAAAATAAGCATGGACAGAAGCCTAACAAATGCTCTAAAAGAATTCAAAATTTTGACTTCTAAACCAGAAGATTTCATAAGGTCTGTGTGGCAATGGTTTCTTTTATTGTCCCCAAGGGACTTAGGCAATATTCTCAATATCGGAGACTATCTCCTCATCGGGAGAATGTCTCCAAATCCAGAGACTTTTGGTCGGTTTTAGCCTTTAGGAAGTTACAAATTGTCTCCTTTTATCTTCAAATTGGGGACAAAACTCAATTTTATTGAGAAATTCTAAAAATGGGCATTCCCTTATGCCATGGGTAATCTAGATATGTCGGCCATAATTTTTTATTGTGCACGGCCACCAAAAAAAGGCGAAGTGAACAAAGATTTGTTCTTACTTGGCTCTAGTTAATCTTGTCAACCAGTATAATATGAGGATAGGTATAACCTATGCGGAAGCAAAGCTGAATTCACTAGGTGAAAAACTGTTGTATACTGATCTATACTGTAGGCCTTCCCTTTGTCCATGTTTATCAGGGACAATAAGAAGATGGCATTGGTAGAACAAGAGGGGAGGATCTGGCTCATGGACCCCCTTTTTATGAAAAAAATCATGCTGAATAAACGCAAAAAATCAACAGCAACAAAAAATTCACTGGAACTACACTCTCCTTAAACGAAAAATGGAACCACCCTTTCTGAAGCACGACTAATGATCCACCCGGTAATGGATATTACAGCTTGAATATTTTCATGTGATGTAGCTGTGACTCCTGGTGTTATGCGTTGTCAAACAACTACAGAAGAATACCGAAGGAACAAAGGAGTGAAATTGATTTCGAGATCATCCGGCCTTACAACACTCCGGCCTTGGTCTATCCGTCCCTGTATTCTTAATTGATACTATATCGTTGTTTTGTTTAGTTTGATCATCGGAGATAGAAAGTCGTATTAATTATTGTTGTGATTATTATAACACAGCGGGGCTCAGATATGGGCGTAGGCTAATCCATGATTTAAAACACTATTATACGACAAATGTTCTATTGAGGAAACACATATTTGACAATCATACAGTGAAAACAATAAAGCATAAAGCTTAATAAGTCCAAACGTTGTGTATGCGAACAAGCACTATTGTCTAAAAACCGCCCAAGATAAAGTTAACGTCTATTATATAGTCTTGGGACTTCTTAATATAAAGTTAACATCATCAGGTAGCTTCAGGAAACATCGGGTTTTATCCATCTTATAGAATGGTCGTCAGGTAAACACAATAATCCAAATCCAAATATGTTTTGAAGAATCAACAACTTCGTAGAATAACAAGGTAGGTGACATCATTGCACACTGGCTAACTTATGATTAAGAAAGGTTACAATGTTTATGTGCATCTTTAACCTGGCATTGAAACAAGTAGATAATAAATGTCAAGCAATAGATGAACGTCAATGCTTTACGGCTACTTCTCTGCACTTGGGTGGTACAAACGTTAACGCTAAGCTAACTATGTTACATTATATTGACGCATTTAAATGGATATTTGACATAAAAAAATGCTGAATAATATAGGAAAGAAGGAGTTTTAACCATTTACAAAGGAAAACGTACAGTTAGGGATAGCCTCTTAACTGCATACCAAGTTTATTTTTATTTGTTAGAAATACCTACATCTAAAAAACAATTGCAGAAGAATGCCGAAAGAACAAAACTCAAATAGATTGAATAAAGCCGTGAGCCCAGATGCACGGCAAATATGAGAGCAACAGAAATAAAAGACCAAAGTCACCATACACAAACATGCTAAATATAACACTAAAAACTTAAGGACACGAGTATGCTTTCCATCTTGAAAGGTACAAAGTTACCATGTGAAGTCAATTTTTCCTTATGGCAATAACAAATTCAACTTGTTGTAAAAATTTTCGCGGAAAACAACAGTAAAACATGAAATATTGTAAGATCGGATCCATCTACTTTTAAGACAGGGCCGGATTGGATTGAGGCCGGAAAGTACAGGGCAGGATAGGCAGGGACAGATTTGTCGTAAGGCCAGAACGTCTTGTTTACAAAAATCGAAGTCCAATTAGACATGGTCAAAACGAGAACACAGAAAAAAATGACATCAGACACAAACAATGACGCTATCTCGGGCAAAAAAATAAGAACAAGTTTACGTTGCGATTGTTGTATTTCATGGTCGTATGCGTTGTGTACAGAATAACGTCATAAGAAGGGTAACGTTATAATACTAGAATTAAGCGCTATATATTCCCGACATACTCCGGGGCCACAAAAGTAGAAACACTGTAGAAATGTTCTAACTGTACGGTGACCAAACTTGTGCGTTTGGGTTTAAGTATCTAATTCTGTCATATACATGTAAGCTTGTATGATGCTTCTCATTACAAGTACGGCAACTGAAACGTGACTTACAATATCCAGTTTTGTGGTTTCGTAGACAATTAATGTACAAATTACTATTACGGACAAATGACAAACGATAACATTTCCACAAGCACTGGTTTCAGAAAAAAATACCCTCGGAAGCAAGTGCCTGTGTGCCATTCAGCACGGCGATTTATAACAGACAAACCGGTGTTAACAGACCAGACTGCAGTCAAATTTAGGCTTCCATTGGACAATTTATATATAACAAGGGTTAATTTCCCTTACGCTGCATGTGTTCAAAGGTTAAGATCAAATAATGATTATTGTTATTCAGTGGTAAAAATCAAGTAAACAGGTTTGTCCGCCAATGAAGACGAAACAGTACGACACAATTCATCCAAAAATATAGTATTTGAAGATTGTGAAACGTAATTAAAAAATGAATTTGTGTTTAGAAGTCCGTACGTGAAAAGAAGCTCTGAGCATTATTGATAGATATCGCCAACGTAAAAGAGTTAGTTTATATAATATGACAAATATGATTCCCAGGCAAAAATTACACTGCTGTGATACTTAACTTCATGTCTATCAGCTTTCTTACATCTTTCGCATTTTTGGATTCCCAATGTTTTAATTTTCTCTGCACTGAACACAAGGGCTTGTTACGAAATAATGATAATAAATTAAACTTCGCTAATATAATTAAAGTGTGTGTGTGTTTTTTTTGGTTTTTTTTTTGGTTTTTTTTGGGGGGGGGTGGTTTATTTATTCATTTTTAGCTCACCTGGCAAAAGGCCATGTGAACTTTTGCCATCACTCGGCGTCCGTCGTCTGTCCGTTAACTTTTATTCAAAGATCTTCTCCTCTGAAACTACTGGGCCAATACTAACCAAACTTGGCCTGAATCATCACCAGGGTATGCTCTTTCAAGTTTGTGATTTTTATGTCCGTAGACCAAACAACATGGCCGCTGTTACTAAAGATAGAACATAGGGGTAAATTGCTGTTTTTTGCAAATTACTCGAAAACCATTACAGATATCAAAATTCTGACATGGAGTTAAAAATGATCAGCATGATGAGATCTACCTGCCCTGCAATTTTGGAGAATATCCGTTTACCCGTCTTGGAGTTATTGCCCCTTTTCCGTAAAATTTTCAGTTTTTCGTTACTTCTGGTCTTATATATTGAAATTGATAGAAGATAGAAGCGAAGTTTGTATAATAAAAGTGGTCAGCATAGTAAGATCTACATGTCCTGCAATTTTGAAGAAAAATCTGACAACTCACATAGGAGTTATTGCCGCTTTTTCTTTGAATTTTCACAATTTTTGAACGTTTTTACTTTCATTTCAAAAACTGTTTGAGATAAAGGTAAATGTGAATTGCAAAAGTGTTGAGGTTTTCCAGAACTACAATTTGTCCAGCAGGTTCGCATCTCATCCAAGATGGCCACCAGCAGGGAAGATAGTTTAACATAGGACCCTATAGAATGCATTCAAAGATCTTCTCCTCTGAAACCACTGAGCCAATGGGGACCAAATTTTGTCACAATAGTCCTTGGGTGGCCCCCTTTAAAGTTTGTGATTTTTGCGTTTGTACCTCATCCAAGATGGCTGCCAGCGTGGAGCACAGTTTAACATAGGGACCCTATAGGAAATGCATTCAAATGTCTTCTCCTCTGAACCTACTGAGCCAATGGAACCAAACTTGGTTACAATAGCCTTTAGATGTTTTCCTTCAAAGTTTGTGATTTTTATGTTCATACCTCATTCAAGATGGCCACCAGCAGGGAACATAGTTTAACATAGGGACCCTATGGGAAATGCATGCAAAGATCTTCTACTCTGAAGCTACCAAGCCAAATTGAACCAAACTTGGTCACAATAGTCCTTGGGTGGTCCCCTTTAAAGTTTGTGATTTTTACGTTCTTACCTCTTCCAAGATGGCTGCCAGCGTGGAACATAGTTTAACATAGGGACTTTATGGGAAATGCATTCAAATGTCTTCTTCTCTGAACCTGCTGAGCCAATTGGAACCAAACTTGGTTACAATTGTCTTTGGGTGATCCCTTCCAAAGTTTGTGATTTTTAGTTTGTACCTCATCCAAAAATGAAAATGTAACATCTGCTGAACTGATTTATAGTATGAATGGGTGGTCTATAGGTGACAATGAATAAAACCAGTGACCAGGTGAGCGATACAGGCTCATGTGAGCCTCTAGTTTATATTTTATTTTATGAATTTTTTGCTATCTCCGCTCTTATGATACTGACTTAATTCATTGACACTGAACATGGGGTAGGATGCCTAAGGTTACCCATTTTATTTGTTAGGTTTGTACCTAAATGCACGTCTGGAATTATGGGATCCTTTGTTTTTGTCCATGATTTAGACGGTGTAACAATACCCGTCCTCACTCTTCCGTACTGAGTAACCTCTCCCAGCAGTTACTGGCATTATTAATTTATATCAGAGAGATAGTTGACTATACTAGTATGAGGAGAATAACACATATTTCTACATTGCCTCCAATTCTCAAATTTTAGACCTTAAATTATGCACTTGCCCTGACATTCCTGCCATTAATCAAAAAAATATTTATTGGTATTTTATTGATTGATTCAATTTCAAATATTTTATATCAATAAAATAAAATTGAAAAATAAAATAAAATGATCATATAATCATTAAAAAATAGGTCTTTTTATAATGGAATGAAGATCAAGTTCCACTGAAAAATCATTTTCTTGTCGTGACAATTTGTTCATATTTTCATATATCTATATATGACTCCAACAGATTTTATCAGGCCATGCTACATCCTGACGCAACTCCCAGTCACAGTACTTCAAGCCCTTTGATTATTGCAGTTATCGATCCTGGAAGTATATTTCCGGGGTAGCAGACACTTGTTGTTTTGGCGAATTTTCTCAATCATTTGAGCATTATGTTATTTGAAAGCATAATGCCATTTTATTTGGAAAGTTTTTGGTCAAATATACGTCAGTATATAACAAGATGCAGTCCCCAAGCAGGAGTCAAAATTTGGGACAAAGGAGTGAGCATTGTCAATGCTCTGCATTAAGGTAAGACTTCATATTATTATTGGATTCCCTGTAAATGGATTGTATGGATACGTTCGATGAATAAATGCCAGTCCTGAACGTATCCTATGAGCAATGGATGGACGTCTACAATAGCCACTCGTTGTCGCAATGTCAATGATCATATTTAAACAGTGAAAACAACTGTCGCGAAGTTACTACATAGCTACATTTATTTTGCTGACAAAACCTTCCCTGGCATCTTGTCTATACTGCATGACTGTGTATAAGTTGTAATTTAGTGTATAAACAAATATACTCAAAATTCTTGCGTAACGATATTGATCCGCTTTATCGTTGTCATGGTTGCATATATTCATTCGTAATTTCTCGGTTATTATCATGACCCTTTTCGATGAAGTGGAATTCCGAATGGATTTATATGTCTTTAGTTTCATACCAGCTTTCCCCAGTAAAACTGTTTTTATTCTGTTTTCTTCATTTCGATTTTACCATCAACATGTTTGAATGGCCATCAAGCAACGTATTTCATATTATTTTTTGCACATATTTTAGAAATCTTCTCTGAAAGATTGATGTGTCCATTTGCAAATATTTCGAAGAACGATAACTCTTGACACAGGGATTTTCTCAACTCATAGTATTGGGAACAAAATTGCAGTTCCAAAATATATGGAAGCTTCGCTTCCTATTATTCTATAACCATATCGTAAAGTGGTAGTTTCGGGCAAAAGAATGAGAACAAGTTTACTTTGCGATCGTTGTATTTCGTGGTCGTATGCATTTATACAGAATAACATCATAAGAGGGGTTACATTACAATGCTAGAATTACGCGCTAAATATTCCCGACATACTTCGGGCCAAAAAAGTAGAAACACTGTAGAAATGCTCTAACTGTTTGGTGACCAAACTTGTGCGTTTGGGTTTAAGTATCTAATTCTGTCACATAAGCTAGTATGATGCTTCTAATTACAAGTACGGCAACTGAAACGTGACTTACACTCTGCAGTTTTGTGGTTTCATATACAATTAATGCACAAATTACTATTACGGACAAATGACAAACGATAACAATGATCAGTAAAATTCGGACATCTTAATGAATATCACAACAGTATACGCAAGGTCTTTGGCGAATGTCTTCCTTGCTGATATTATGAACTGCTAAGATGTGACATACTGTTATGTTTCCTTTTTGTTGGTATTTGAATCTTGCACTGCTTCCAAAACACGAATTTCCTTTAGCATACATTTTCGAAATAAGTCAAGTGTCCATTCAGTTTTACCTTTGGCTCTGGTCATATTGATTCTAATTTTGGACGGTAGTTTGCCTAAAACGATAGATACTAACAATGTACCATATGTTTCTTTGGCTTGTCCTAATGCTGCCATTCCGCGGATGTTCGATTCCATTTCATCATAGAATTTGCTTGGACTTTTGAGACTGTATTCTGGCTTGTCAAGATTCACAAGTGCAAGCATATGAAAGTTAATTATCTTGTGTGGGTCAGCATAACGCTCCTTCAATAAGTCAACAGCTACTGTATAGTTTGCGTTTGTTAGTGCAAGTCCTGTGATGGTTTGCGAAGCTTCCTCTCCAAGTTGTGATCTCAAGTAACAAAATTTCTGTACATTGGATAACGATGTATTGAGATGTATGGCGGCTTCAAAAGAGTCCCAGAAATTTTGCCACAATTGAATGTCACCATTGAACGTAGGTAATGTCAACTTCGGTAAATTGAAACTACTTGGACTTGCTAATATGCAATACTTGGGTGTACTTACGGATGCACTATCAAATGTCTCATCCACTTTACCAACAACATGGCAAAGTTTTCTTATCCATGTAGTAATTTCCAAATTATAATCGTCTGTTTCGATGATTTTCCTCTTCAATATGTGCATCGGGGGGTCTCATTTAGAATCCTTTCGTCGAACGAACGTAAAATACTCTGTTTGAAAAGGATGTTCTCCAGCAGTGCACTGATTTCATCTGTTGTAGAACTGTCTGTGACTTCCTCCGCTTTCTGTAACAGTCTGTTCATTGCAAATTTATGTCCATTCCGTAAAAGTTTGACTTAGGAGTTCTCCATCTTCCCTATTGGTCACGGCACCAATATCGTAAAGTGGTAGTTTCGTGCAAAAGAATAAGAAAAAGTTTACGTTGCAATCGTTGTATTTCGTGGTCGTATGCATTGTGTACAGAATAACGTCATTAGAGGGGTAACGTTACAATGCTAGAATTACGTGCTAAATATTCCCGACAAACCATATACTTGGCACATGCGAAATGGTATCAGAATGAGAGTAAAAGGAAGGCAAAACAACCATGTTTTTGATTTTGTTTGTCTTAGTTTGTGAAGAAAATAGATTTAAAGCAAATTTTTGTCTCGCCTGCCACGAATGTCACGAATGTACATATCCTGATATCTGCTTGCGATACGATACTATCACGATACATATCATGGTATTGTAAATCTTGTTTTCTTGACATAAAATTAAATTCAGCAGATATCAAGACTATGAATTGCATTATACAATTGTTTTAATATCTGAGCCATGTATCTGTCATAACTGTCATTAAATATTAGTAATTATATCAATTTATAAGCCGTGGGAGCATTCACAATGACAACTTTGTTTATATCTACGAGTTCCCCCATATTTGCACTGATAAAACGCAGATGGGATCAAGTGCGGTTGTATAGAACAAAGCCGTTTTCGGTATCGCGATTCTGGACCAACGTCAACGATACAATATGGGAATCGTCATCACTTTGGATCGATATAATCGATTCATTGATGAATCGTTACCCCTCTAATAACTTCTGTCGTCGTCAGAGTTGTCATCCTAAACATTTGGTTATCCCAGCGACTATACATTACAGGGATTTGTCACTTGGACAAAACCCTAATAAATCTGGACATACGTAGGGAGCTAGTAGTAAATAAAAAGTCACATACTTTCGTATTTTAATAGGTTGAATAAAACTGAAAACATGATTAAATGGTTTTATATTTTCACAAGTCATTTTTTTAAAATTAAACAAATGAAGAAGAAATGAAAACCCGGAAATATTGTATCAAAACACAAGCCATTTTGTCTTTTAAAACTTCCGTAACAAACTTCAAACCATCATCAAAGAAAATATTGCCATGTCTTCAAGCCCCGAACAAATGCCTAAAAAATAACTAATGTTACCAAAAAAAGCAACAGGTACATAGTAGGGACATTGAATTTAACAAAAATGTTAAATGGACGCTATAGGACCAACAAAAAATGAGTGATGAAGCGTTTGGCATGAACGTAGGTCAACACATACTCGAAAATCAACACTTACTTCATGCCCTGAAAAAATGACTATAATATTATTTATCTTATGAGAAAAAGCAACAAGTACTCAGTAGGGATACTAAATTTAAGAAAAAATGTTAAATGGATGCTTTATGACCAATAAAAAATGAGTTATGGAATGTATGGGTGATGCATGTGACATGAATGTTGATCAACACACATTTGAAATAAACACAAACTTCAAGCTCTGAAAACAATGCCCAAAATATTTAAAAACCATAATAAAGCAACAGGTACACAGAAGGGTCATTGATTTTCAGAAAAATATGTTAAATTAATGCTTTAAGACCAGGCAAAATTAAGTGATGAAAGGTACCAGCAATGCATGTAGCACAGATCGATGCCTAGTATGAACAACACCTCAGCTTTGAAACCATTCTGCCCATAATGGTCATTTACACTCTCAAAATGGAATTAATTGCAACTCTTTGTTTAGTGCTATGTTTTAGAAACTGTAATTTACTTTGAGCTGTTTTTATATTCGCGAAATCACGAAATTGTATTTTGAGATTGAACCCACGCTACATAATGTATCTCAATGGCGCCACTAATTACCAGTCCGGATATTATGGATACAAATTTATTCAGGACGACAGAGTTCAATATGACAATTTACATAGACGTAACTAGGAGAGTCTTATCCCTGTAATGTATAGTCCCTGGTTAACCCTAATGTTTAACTTTTTAGCTCACCTGGCCTAAAAGGCCAAGTGAGCTTTTGCCATCACTTTACGTCCGTCGTCCGTCTGCTGGGCAAATTGTAACCAAACTTGGCCTGAATCATCACCAGGGTATGCAGTTTCAAAATTGTGTTCGATTAGTCTGAGGGTCAAACAACATGGCTGCTGTTACTAAAAATAGAACATAGGGGTAAATTGCTGTATTTTGCAAATAACTCGAAAACCGTTACAGATATTAAAAATCTGACTGGAGTAAAAATGATCAGCATGGCAAGATCTACCAGCCCTGCAATTTTGAAGAAAATCTGAAAACCCGTCTTAGAGTTATTGCCCTTTTTCCGTAAAATTTTCAAAATTTTGATATTTTTTATTTTTTATCAAAAAAACTATAACAGATAGAGGTCAACTTTAAATTGATAAAATGTTCGGCATATCAAGATCTATCCACCCTGAAATTTTGAAAAAAAATCAGAAACCCTTTGTAGGAGTTATTGCCCTTTTTTCACCAAATTTTTAATTTTTTTGTATTTTTCGTCTTTTATTTCCAAAGCTATAGAAGATGAAGTTAAGTGTAAATTGATGAAATGTTTGCCATGCTGTGGCGACTTCAAAACTGGTGTTGAAAATTGTTTGTTGATCGCCATTTTCAAAATGGCCGCCAAAAAAAGGCGGGAAAATGCAACATTGTCCGATTTCAATAAAAATTGGTTTCCATAAAGATATTGATGTTGCGACTTCAAAACCGGTGTTGAAAATTTTTCGTTGATCGCCATTTTCAAAATGGTCGCCAAAAAAGGCAGAAAAATTCAACATTTTCCTATTTCAATGAAATTTGGTTTCTAAATAGGTATTGATGTGGCAACTTCAAAACTGATGTTAAAAATTGTTCATTGACTGCCATTTTCAAAATGGCTGACAAAAAAGGCGGGAAAATTCAACATTGTCTGATTTCAATGAAATTTGGTTTCCTAATAGATATTGATGTTGCGACTTCAAAACCGGTGTTGAAAATTGTACATTGACCACCATTTTCAAAATGACCACCAAATAAGGCGGGAAAATTCAACATTGTCTGACTACAATAAAATTTTGTTTCCAAATAGATATTGATTTTGCGACTTTATGGTGTTAAAAATTGTTGTTGACCGCCTTTACATAATGATGTCTCGACTTCAAAACTGGTGTCGCAAGTGGTCCTTAGCAAGAATGTTTTTTGTCAAAAAAGTCCAACAAAGACATATAGTAAAACATGATCAGACTTTAAATACAGTTCAAAAATTGGTTGAGTTTGAGCTACCAAAGTTAGAGAGACTGAAGTTTAACTGTATAACTTACAATGTTAGCTTGATTGTGGCAAATGAAAACCAGGTGAGCGATACAGGCTCCTGGGAGCTTCTGGTTTTGAATAACTTTCTCAAATCATGTTCAATATCAATATCAATGAAATTGTGGCACAATATTCATTATTTCTTCATTATTGTATCCCAAGTTCATTTTTGAAAAAAAAAATAATTCCAATTTTTCCGTATTTTGCCATTAGTTGGACTTAGTTTTTTTTTCTAGAAAATTTTTTTGATTGTACGGTATCTCAGCACCTACATGCCATAGACAGATGATAATTGGTAAGTGGTTACATTGGTTCGAACTAGGCTTATAATTTGATGAATGGTGTCTGGCGTCCTTGCATCAACTTTTTGTTTCCACATCATATCTTAAGAACCACATGTCATACCTAAATAAAACCTTGCACAGACAAGACTTATGATTAGAGGAGGAAGCCTATTCAATTTGAAAATTGTGCAACAAAGGTCAAGGTCAAAACTTCCAAAAATAGGAACAAAAATTTGATATCTTATCCGTTTCTACACAATATCTCCAGAACCAAATGTCACATCTTAATGAAACTTGGCACAGAAATGACTTATGATAATAGAAGGAACCCTATAGATTTTAAGGTTTATGCAACAAAGGTCAAGGTCATAACATCTAAAAATTTACAAAAAATTAGGCATTTTATCCATTTCTGCACAATATCTTCAGAAGTACATGTCACATTTAAATGAAACATACAGAAGAAAGATTTGACATTTATCTGTTTCCGCACAATATCTTCAGAACCACATGTCACATCAGAAGGAAACTTGGCACAGACATGAATAATGATGAGAGAAGGAACCCTATTAATTTTGAGGTTTATGTGACAAGGGTCAAGGTCACAACTTTTAAAAATAGAACAAAAATTTAAGTTGCAAGGAAGTTGTACTTGGCTATTAGTTTATTGATGAGGGGATGCAGGCGGGCGTCAAATTTGGTTTCGGGTTGATAACTCAAAAAGTTTATATCCAATTGAAATAGAACTTACATATATTGTCAGGTATCAAGAGAGGAGGAACATTATGTATTCTAGAGGAATTAGGTCAAAGGTTAAGGTCTTGGTGATCATAAATATACTGAATTTTTAGAAAAATTTGGTACTCCGATGATAAATCAAAAAGGGTACATCCAATTGAAATGAAACTTTGATATATTGTTGGGTACAAAGAGGGGAAGAACACTAATGATTTTGAAGAAATTAGGTAAAAGGTCAAGGTCACAGTGCCCAAAAGTAGATTGAAAATTTCAGCAGAATATGGTTTCCGGATAATAAATCAAAAAGTTGATGTCCAGTTGTAATGAAACTTATAAATATATATCATGGAATATATGGAGTAGATGAACACCATTGAATTTTGAGAAAGTGGGTCAGAGGTCAAGGTCACAATGACCTAAAATAGATTTAAAATTTAAGAAAAATTAGCTTTCCTGAACATAACTAAAAAAAAGTTTAGATTTGATTCAAATCAAACATGGACATATTTTGGGATACCATTAGGGGAAGATTGCTGTTGATTTTGGAGAAAGAGGGCCTAAGGTCAAGGTCACAATGATTGAAAATAGACTGAAAAATTGAATTCATTTCAAAGTAGAATCACAATAATTTATATGTTGAAATGTCAAGATATTTAACAATTAAAAGCTAAGTAACAAAGAAACATGAAATTTGACCTTTTTGAATTCTTAGAATTTTGGATATTATATATACATTTTTTTGTAGGAAGGAATATTTTGGTGCTGGGCAATTACTTTAAATAGTCCACATTAAATTGGTCACATTACATATAAAGTTGCAACTCACCTTGTGCATCATGGTGCAAGTTAGATGTTTGAAATATAAAAATTGTAACCATGATTAAACTTCTATATAAATACCTGACATCACAATGAATAGAAGACTGGCATGTCAGAGACTCTACTCAATACTCATGTCAGAGACTCTACTCAATACTCATGTATTATAGGTTTCCTGTTTTACTTGAGTACTTACATTTGATCAAAATTTAAGATCAGATCTTTTCAAGTGTGAAAAATTTTTCAACTTTCTGTTGTTTCCCTGGGCTAAAGTTTAGAATAGTCCAAAAGTCTAGTCTCACGCAAGAACCTATTTTTTTTTCAAACAATGCAATTGATGTACGATTTATTTGGGATTAAGATTAAATTATATTTATATTTTCATTTCCAGTTGTAATACAAAATACCATGACAGATTCAAGACTTCAACAAAGCTTATTTATGATTTCTGTAAAAACTGTGAAAATAATCGCTTACACGATACAGCACTACCAGAACTTATTGTCAAACATTTTGATGATGAACAAATCTGGCAGGAGCTTGAATTGCAGAACAATGCATTGGTTGACAGAGTGTTAGGAAATGTTGTAGGACTTGTCACCAAAAAAGACTCCATTAATTTTATTAATAATGAAAGTCAAACAAGAAGTAAAACAAAGAAGAAAAAACAGAAGAGCAATATACAGGATGATAATGTTAATGAAGAAGTATCTGAAAGTGATAACACTGATGAAGAAATTGAGAAAATAAAATCCAGATTAGATGAATCAGATGTCGATGATGATATTATGGGTAGTGATGATGACGACGATGATGAAATGGACTTTGATTTTGGTTCTATCAATCTATTACACAAGGATGAAAATGATGTAAGCGATGATGATGATGCCGACAATGAAAATGCAGATGAAAGTGATTCTGATACAGAAGTAACGATTAAGAAGAAAAATACAAGCAAAAAACCTTCAAAGGGCAGTATTGTTGATGACAAATTTTTCAAGCTGGCAGAAATGGAGGCTTTTCTGGAGCAGGAAGATGCAAGAGAGATGAGAAGACAAAAGAAAGAAGAAAAAGGTGATGATGGTGAGGCAGATGAATCATCAGATGAAGAGGATATCGATATGTTTGCTGATTTTTCTTCAGATGAAGGGGTAATACATTTATTTTCAATGGCTCACAGTTTAAGTACATGTATATCAATACATGTCAATATGTCCATCAATATTTTGCCTAAAACAGTTAAACCATCTCAACAAGTACATGTAAATAAACATCAGGTTTTCTTAATATTTTGATGAATCATGGTTAATTGGATATAGATCACTGTAAGATTTAAGATTTGAGGCTTGCCAAGTGTTTGAAAATTTAACTATCGAGAGTGTAGAAATGTCGTTTCTCATGAGATATGGTTGTGTATTTTATTTCTCTAATGATTTCAAGGAGATTTTGGACAAAAAAAATGACCACCCTTTTCTGATGATCTGAAATAAATGTGTTCTTTCAGCATGACGTCACAGGCATAGTCGCCTTTTTTCATGACTTCACAGTGTTTAAGTCGAAAGACTGCAAAAAAAAAACTGCATACATATCTGACGTCATAATTGAATTTTAACCAATGAAGTATCGAGAACACTTTATGCACATGTTGGACATTATTTTGATCTCCTATGACCTGGAATTGACGAGAACAGCAAAGAGTTAGTGAAAGGTAGTTAACATATGCTTGTAAAGATGGATTCTGTATCATGAATAAATTAGGCTAATACCTAATTATCTAACAAATGATAGTCATTGGTTAAGAGAAGAGGAACACAAATTTACATAGACTGAGGTTTATACACTATCCTGTTTAGAATTATAAAGGAAGAATTTAGAGGAAAAAAAACATACCAAGCATAATTCTAATAAATAAAGCAAAGGAAGAACAATTTACTGTTGTTCTTCATTTTGAAATTATTGTTACACTACAAATATCTAGAAATGGTAATTTACTCACACCTTGTAATATTATATAGAATTATATTGTCTATTGACTTCAGATTCATCATTGACAATTTAATTTAAAGGAACATTCACTTTACATATTTATTTTAGGAAGAAGATGCTAAGTATGGTGATTTCTTTGATCCTCCTGAAGATGAACAGTCAGATAAAAAGAAGGTCAAATTTAAAGCCAGGTAAATTTGAAAATTTAAAAAAAAATTCAGATGTGCAAATATTAGTTGACATATCAAATTAGTTCTTGACAGGGACAAGCGTATTTCGAATTTGAATCAATATTGTATTCCGAGTGCTGTGCTTAATAAGAACAAAAAATTACTATTGCTAAAAATCATAGTCAAGTTTTTCAGTTCTAGCCACAAGTTCAGTGAAATCTTTTAGGTATTCTAGCTTTCTCAACCATTAAAACTTAGATAAATAATATGATGTGGCTGTACTTCTGAACAAATACCAAAACAACGAATCAAAACAAAAATAAAAAAATCAAACATAAACATAGCATTATAGAGGCAACACAAATTGGAGACAATATGACTTGCAAAGTCAAAACAAAGAAACAGAAATGAAAGTGAAAGCACTTGTTGATGTATTTTGCATTTTGTATATGGAAATCATACTCATATACACTACAACTTTGATTGTATAATTTAGGGGCAACAAAGATGACCACAAGGATGAGCCAGATGACAGTGAAGATGATGCTGACGATGATGTACAGCAGTATAAATCAGGCCTGTTTGATAGTGGTAGTGAAGGAGAAGATGTAAACGAAATATTTGGTGGACCTAAAGCAGAGGAAAAATCAGCTTATGAGAAAAGACAGGAAAAGGTTCATAGTAAACATTTTAACCTGGAGATGGGATGTTGTCTCCTTGACATTTACCCCATTTACTTTCTTTTTCATATTTAAATGATTATCTATCTGATAAATGTTAATAGTCCAAAACTAGTAAAAAAGACATAATATTCGGCAGTAATGAGAACAGACTTAAACAAATATTGCGAGGTGGGTAGGTCTGACTTCTCAGGAAACCAAAAACACTACTCAAACACAATAAAAATAAACAAATAAAAAACCATACAACAACATTACCAGCCTCAAAGGACTTTTACTGTTATATTGTGAATTCCTTTATAATATTGTCTGTTATATACTCTATAAAATTTCATGAATATAATGGTATTATAGATAACACAGTCTGTACACGGTCATTAAATTTCATATTGGGCGATAGCGTAGCTCAAGCCCAATATTCAATTTACTGACAGTGTATATACCATATTAGGTCACTTACATACTGTGTAATGTTTATATCCTGCCGAGAGTCCAGTGCATTGTGAAAAAAAAATGTTTAAAAATGTACAGTCACCCGATATGGAATATTCACGGTGGGCACATGACGTCTTTTGACCAATCAACATCTTAGGAATTTACTAGAGACAGTATATTGAAATATATACTCTGTAAAATAAAGTTGTTTTGTGCAAAAAAAATCTTTTATCTGTGTCATTAAAAGTATGGAATTTTGTAATCTTTTGAGTTAGAGTCACTTCATGGGGAAGAGTTTAGAGGTATGGTTAGACAGAATGAATAGTCTTATGAATGTAGCAACATGTAATATGATACAGAGCAATATATACAGATATGAAACTATACCATAATTGATACTTGGTACATAGGATTGTTTACTTTATATCAAATTTTATACTTTTCTTTTAATTCGCAGTTGAAGGAGAAAATCAAGAAAATGGAAGAAGCAAGTTTAGAACCTAAAACATGGCAAATGACAGGGGAAAGTACTTCGTCAACAAGACCAGAAAACAGTTTGTTAGAGGAACATTTAATGTTTGATCACATTGCTAAAATACGTAAGATATATTTTGCATAAAATCATAAAAAAATATAGGTTTTCCACCAGGTTTTAAATTATTTCCTCCATAGAAAAAGCAAAATTTTGATTGGCAATAATTGAGCGGTAGCAAGCATGTAAAAATTGAAATTCTACTGCTTGAATGAATGCTTTGCATTGAAATTTCAACATTTATATTTGGTTTCGTGATCTTGCATGTATTAAACCCATAACTTATTTGTTAGGCAAGCATGTTACTCATTTTATCATTTTATGTCAGGCTTCGACTAATCAACTACAGAAGTGGAAAAAATCCTTTCTCATATGATAATGTCATGTTAACTTGATTTAAATTGTAAGTTTTTTTATGAAATGAAATATCTGTTATATTGCTGTAAACAAACTTTAAATCTTCTGAACAAAAAAATAATATTGAAAGTAAATATTAACATTTAAGTTCATGTTTATTTGTTTCAGCAAAAGTTATTACAGAAGAAACAACTGAGGACCTGGAAACTTTGATAAAACGCAGAATAAAGGACAAGGTTTGGCAATATCAGTTATTTCAATTCATTGACAAATACAGATTGTATTTACATATTAGCATGTCTAACATGATTTGACAAAATCATTTAATTTTAGCTGGTTAAAAATACATTAATTAACAAATTCTTAATTCTGATGATAAAAGAAGTAGTCCCTCCGTTGTCAGGCCTCTTTGATCGAAGAGTGACCTCTCCACAAGGTTAATTACTAGAGCATTATCAGAAAGTTGTGAAATTATTCATAAAAGTGAATAATTATGCAGAGTGACGTACCTGAAGTAAATGAATTAATACAATTATTCACAATTAGCAATCTATCAACACAGCTGTTTCTATATACATCCTTAAGTCTTGCATTTATGTCCATAGTATAGCTATCCTGTTGAAATATCATTACATGAATGATCTTTGTGCATGAAGACTCAGTTTGTAATTTTTATGTTTAACTGTTAAACAACTTGGCTGTTGATGCTAAGAATATTACACATGATTAAATGTCGTTGTTTTTGACTAACAATTTGAAAAGTATTCCAAATAGCAGCAGTCTTTAAGAGTTTACATGTAATGAGTATGACAAGACCTACCAACTGTACAATTTTGAAGAAAAAAAATCTTAAGATGTATAATTTGGTTTACCAAATTTCAACAGGCCTGGGATGATGTTGAAAGAAAGATAAAACCAAAGGAGAATCCATTTGAGTACAAGAAGAGAATAGTCCTTGATCAGGAGAAGAGTAAACAGAGCTTGGGAGAGATATACGAACAGGAATATCTGAAACAACAACAGGTATTTTATTGAAACATATTGTATAAAATAGATATACATGGATGATTTTCTTATTGACAGTCCGGAATTGACCGTTACAATTCTTATATACAAAATGTAGTGGTATTTAGCTTCCAAATGTCCATTTCTGCTTAGTTTGTGTGGTTAGAAGAATCATCCCTGGATATATGAAACAGCAACTTGTATTTTACCTGCATACATGTTTATTTCCTCTATTTTGTATGGAAAAATATATTTTTCTGAATTTGAAAAAGAAACAGTATGTTAATTGCTTACCCTTTTCTGCAGATGTTGACTTTTTTATAAAGTTTATATTAGGAAAAATTTGTTATTTATAAATATGAGGGAAATGATATTCATAATAATTTTGGTAAATATTATTTAAATAAAGATAGGATATAAAGTTTTGTGAAAAGTTTTGAAATTGATGACATTCATAACTTTATGGTATTCAATTGTCATAAAGTTTTAGGGCAATAAGAGCTATTCTTCTGTATTTATAAAGGTTATGATTTTAAAAGATAATTTTTTCCAATCCTCTATTGCCTTTTACGGTATTCCTCATACTAAGGCCCAGGTCGCTAAGAAAATTTGAAAGGGGGGGCGCTTATTAAGTAGGACAAAAACCATGTTTCAAATCTAAGCTCTTGTAACAAAATTCTTTGATCTTTCATAAGTACACCATGTAATCAATGTAAAAATGCTTCACTATCCAAATCTATGACAAACAGAAGAAAAGAATAAGGAGGATCAGATGTTTGTACTGAAATGCAAACGAAAAACATGATAACTTGATTGTTTACAACCAGAAGCTCGCCCTTATGCATGCGCAATTGATAAAAAACAAATCAATTAGGGAAAACTTATGAAATATATACAGTGGATTCCACTTAATCGCAAACCTGATTATTGCAAAATTCGGTTAATTGCAAAAGAAATCAAAACACCGATCCATTTCCCATTCAAAAAACGTTAAATTCCTGTTAATCGCAAAGCAGTTAATGGCAAAATTCGCTTATTAGCAAAACAAAAATTGCCAAAAAAGCATGAAAATTTTGTCTATAAGAGTTGTTTATTGCAGAAACAAAAGGAAAAATTTTGTCATTTGCAAAAGGGCTATTCCATTTAAATCTATCTACAGGGGGGGATGGGGGGGACGCCATATATTTTAGACCCCACTACCAATAGAAAAAAATATTATTTCTACCATTAGTCAACATCAGGCTGACCCCCAGGACCAAGAGAAAAAAATAAAACTGGCATTTCCCCCCCTTGTGTGATAAATTTTTCAGGAATAAATCTAATACTGACAAGTGTATTTTTGGAACAGATCAATACCGGATGTTTGGCAGTGACACAGATCACATGTATAAATGAATGTCCAACTGCTGTTATTTGCTGCAATAAAATATTTACTATACAACAAATTGTGTTTCTTCTTCCTTAATTTGCTGCTTTTACTTTAATAAAACTTATGATGAAACATAAAAGTTGCTGTACTTAGGATCTTGGTAGATTGTGCTCACAGATAAAATGGGGAATCCCCTATTTTCATAGTCAGCTGATTAATAAGTAAACGTAAATTAATGTGTGTGATAATCATTGATTAGAATAAAGGAAATGGGCAATTAAACAAAGGAAATCTTAAAATACACGCTAAATATGAGTTATAAAATAGACTAATTATAATTAGAATCCCACTTATAAATATTCAATGTATTGGTCAAATGACGCTATTTCTACTCTACCTATGTCTACCTATGTCTTTTCCAAATGCAGGAGCTGAGATTGCTCCTCTATATTTTGCTCTATTTCTTCCATGTCTATTTTTTGTCTACTTCCGGTTCTATCACCCATATTAGTATAGTTTAATTTCCTATGGTGATCATCCCAGTATTGATACACAATTTGTCAAAAATGTCCCAGATTGTGAACCAAACGATTTCAACAATAATACAAACCTGGTGTACAAATAAAACACAGATAAAAACAATTGATATGTTTATCATCACTACAGTGTAATGGAATTACATATAACTATGATGTAAACATTTTATTGGATGTGGGTCAACAAAGGTCACACAGGTACTTGCACTCCTGATTCCAGACAAGAATAAAACAACACTAGAAGTTTATAAAACTTTATTTTTCACAAACATAAAATTTTTATTGAATGAATATCAAAGAATATAGACTAACATACAAATATTTAACAAATATTTCACAATGTTGACACTTATGCAGTCTGCCGTTTTGTAATTGTCGTCAGATGTTCTATACTTCCAGTCTGTATTGGTTTTCGTTTAATCGAAAAATCCTCTTAATTGCAAAATTTTCTCTGACAAATGGGCCTTGCAATTAAGCGGAATTCACTGTACTGAAATTATTGTTTCTAGTGGGAATTTTGAGGGGGTGCTTAAGGATTGCAGACGATATCAAGGGCAGGGGGTTATAGCAGCAGAGTGCTTTATACAAGGGATACATTAATTCATAGTGAGATATTATTTCTTTGAACAGCAAGAAGAAGAAGAAAAAACAGACCCAGACCACAACGAGATCAAGCAGATGATGCAGTCATTATTTGTGAAGTTAGATGCCCTGTCAAACTTCCATTATACACCCAAACCTGTAAGAGCACTGTACACGTGTATTGTATACAGATGTGTATAAAAAAAATTAATTATTCTTTAAATTTTTAAAAGAGGTGTTGAAAGAAGTAAATTGGATGAAAATGATTCTAGCGGTAGGTCAGATACAAGGAATAATTAGATTTGATATTATAGGAACTGAAGTTCTCTTTAGTTAGTAATGCTCTTCCTTGATAACATGGGAAATGTATAATAGAAATTATTGATAGTTAATCAGAAAATCTCCCCTGATTAATTGAACAAAGATAAGAAGGAATTTTTATTTCACATGGCTATAGCCAGCGTTTGATTTTGCCATTAAATTTTGTCCATCATGCAACATCTGTAGTAAACTTTCCATTCAATGACCTCCTCTTGAACCACTTTTGACCTATTGAAACCAACCTTGGTCACAATAGTCTTTGTCCACTTCAAAAGTAGTGTACATCATGTCAGCATCTTATCTAATATGGCTAGTGAAGAACAAAGTTAAATGTTAGGCCCCTTGGGAAAACTTTTCAAAGATCTTTCACACTTAAACTTCTCATCCAATTAGAACCAAACTTAGTCACAATAGTCTTTGGGTGGTCTTTTATAAAGTTAGTGTCTGTCATGTTCACTCCCTATTCAAGATGGCCACCAGCAGCACAAATAATTTTACATTAGACCTTACAAGATCACTTTCAAATGTCTTTTCTGAAATCACTGGACCANTATACTCTTCTGATTAGTTCACTTAGATTTCACATCAATTTAGAGTCCAGCAGGGACAGGCGAGACATCCTTTAGGGTCATCACTTGTTATTTTCCCTAGTTTGTGTCCAGCTAATTACTTGGTCAATGTCCTTATTGCGTCCATCTAATTATTGTGACAAGCTCTTTCCTAAGTCCATACTCACATTAAATTACACATTTTCATATTTCAGTGGACGACATGCTGCAGTCGTATCATGCTGCGCTCGGCGTAGCCCTTTATTTCTTTTTAGCTCACCTGGCCTAAAAGGCCATGTGAGCTTTTGCCATCACTTTGCGTCCGTCGTCCGTCAACAATTTCAAAAATCTTCTCCTCTGAAACTGCTGAGCCAATTGTAACCAAACTTGGCCTGAAGCATCACCAGAGTATGCAGTTTAAAATTGTGTTCGATTAGTCCGAAGACCAAACAACATGGCTGCTGTTACTAAAAATAGAACATAGGGGTAAATTGCTGTTTTTTGCAAATAACTCAAAAACCATTACAGATATCTGACTGGGACAAAAGTGATCAGCATAGCAAGATCTACCTGCCCTGCAATTTTGAAGAAAATCCGAAAACCTATCTTGGAGTTATTGCCCTTTTTCTGTAAAATGTGCAAAATTTTAACTTTATTAATTTTTTATCAGAAAAACTATAAGAGATACAAGTCATTTTTAAATCGCAAAAATGTTCAGCATGTCAAGATCTACCCACCCTGAAATTTTGAAGATAATCCAAAAATCCTTGCAGGAGTTATTGCTCTTTTTTCACGGAATTTTCAAAATTTTCATATTTTTCATCTTTTATTTCCTAAACTATAGAAGATAAAGTTAAGTGTCAATTGATAAAATGTTTGCAATGCTGTGGCGACTTCAAAACTGATGTTGAAAATTATTGGTTGACCGCCATTTTCAAAATGGCTGCCAAAAAAGGCGGGAAAATTCAGCATTGTCCGATTTCAATGAAATTTGGTTTCCAAATAGATATTGATGTTGCGACTTCAAAACCGGTGTTGAAAATTTTTCGCTGCCCACCATTTTCAAAATGGCCGCCAAAAAGGCGGGAAAATTCAACATTGTCCGATTTCAATGAAATTTGGTTTCCAAATAGATAGTGATGTTGCGACTTAAAAACTGGTGTTGAAAATTTTTCGTTGACCACCATTTTCAAAATGGCCGCCATAAAGGCGGGAAAATTCAACATTGTCCGATTTCAATGAAATTTAGTTTCCAAAAAGGTATTGATGTAGCAACTTCAAAATTGATGTTAAAAATTGTTCGTTGACCGCCATTTTCAAAATGGCCGCCAAAAAAGGCGGGAAAATTCAACATTGTCTGATTTCAATGAAATTTGTTTTCTAAGTGGATATTGATGTTGCTACTGCAATACCAGTGTTGAAAATTGTTTGTTGACTGCCTTTTCATAATGGCCACCAAAAAGGCGGGAAAATTCAACATTGTCCGATTTCAATGAAATTTGGTTTCCAAAAAGGTATTGATGTAACAACTTCAAAACTGATGTTAAAAATGTTCATTGACCGCCATTTTCAAAATGGCTGCCAAATCAACAATGTCTGATCTCAATGAAATTTGGTTTCCAAGTGGATATTGGTGTCACTACTGCAAAACCGGTGTTGAAAATTGTTTGTTGACTGCCATTTTCAAAATGGCCGCCAAAAAGGTGGGAAAATTCAACATTGTCCGATTTCAATGAAATTTGGTTTCCAAATAGATATAATTGATGTTGTAAAGATATAATAGTTGTTGACTGCCATTTACCAAATGATGTCTCGACTTCAAAACTGGTGTCGAAAGTGGTCCTTAGCAAGACACTTTGTCAAAAAAGCCCAACAAAGAAGTACAGTAAAACATGATCAGACTTAAAATAGAGTCCAAGTTAATGGTGGTGTTTGCTCTACCAAAGTTTGAGAGACTGAAGTTCAACTGTATAATTTACAATGTTAGCTTGATTGTGGCAAGTGAAAGCCAGGTGAGCGATATAGGCTCCAGGGATTCTCTGGTTTATTAATTATTATCTGTTTTCAAATTAAATATATAAAATAGTTGTAAAACAAGTAATAAAACTGGTCACCTGTACCCTAATTAAAATCAGTGAAGCAGAAGGACAATTTTATGACCCCTCATAAAATTGTCAGATTTGGGGTTTGGGACATGTCCGACAGGGACATTTATCATCATATGACTCTGCCTGTACTGTATATGAACAGGAATATCGGAAACAACAACAGGTATTTTATTGAAACATTGTGTGGTAGAGATATACGAACAGGAATATCTGAAACAACAACAGGTATTTTATTGACATATTGTGTGGGAGAGATATACGAACAGGAATATCTGAAACAACAACAGGTATTTTATTGAAACATTGTGTGGTAGAGATATACGAACAGGAATATCTGAAACAACAACAGGTATTTTATTGAAACATTGTGTGGTAAAGATATACAAACAGGAATATCTGAAACAACAACAGGTATTTTATTGACATATTGTGTGGTAGAGATATTCAAACCGGAATATCTGAAACAACAACAGGTATTTTATTGACATATTGTGTGGTAGAGATATACGAACAGGAATATCTGAAACAACAACAGGTATTTTATTGAAACATTGTGTGGTAGAGATATACGAACAGGAATATCTGAAACAACAACATTTATTTTATTGACATATTGTGTGAGAGATATATATGAAACAGCAACATGTATTTTTATTCCGCTGACATATCTATTTCCTGGAATTCATATGAAAAGATTGATGCTCAAAATACAGTAAGTTTATGACTTGCCCTTTCTTTAGACTATTGATGTTGACCTTTTTGTAAAGTTTTTATGGGGAAAATTTGTTTATTAATATGAAGGAAATTATATTCATTAAATACAATATAAACAGAGATAGGTTGTAAAGTTTTCTGAACAGTTTTGAAATTTGTGACATTCATAACTGTATGGTATTCAATTGTCAGAAAGCTTTACAAGGACAGTTAGAGCTATTCTTCTTTGTCTATAAAGGTTATGAGTTTGAAAGATTAACTTCATTTTGATTTAATTTTTTCAAATCCTCTATTGCTGTTTTGTTTGTAATGTGATATTATTTCTTTGAACAGCAAGAAGAAGAAGAGAAAACAGACCCAGACCATGATGAGATCAAGAAGATGATGCAGTCATTATTTGTGAAGTTAGATGCCCTGTCAAACTTCCATTATACACCCAAACCTGTAAGAGCACTATACATGTGTATTATATACAGATGTTTAAAAATGATAAAATGGCCAGTTCAAAAATGAATCAGTTATTTTTATACGACCGCAAAAAAATTTTTGATGTCATTTATTGGTATGATACTGGCGTCGTCGGCATCTGTAGACTCTTCGTTTCCGTGCGATAACTTCAGTTCTAGTTGATCATTCCTTATGAAATTTATATATAATGTTCCTTGTCACAAAAGGAAGGTTGGGATTGGTTTTGGGTATTGTGGCCCTGCCTGTTTTTTTTAAAAAGGGCCAAATTAGGTGTTTTCATATATTGGGCTGTAGAATATTTATTATTTATCGGATTTTGATGGGGTTTCTTTCAGTGTGCTCCTAAGGAAATTTCTAATCGGATGTATGCCAACGGATTTCATGTCACATGTACCGTTAATGAGATAAATGGGTCCCAAAAGGGGGAAATCTCAAAAATCTATTTTTTTTATTTTTTGTCCGATTTTGATGCAGTTTTTTCATTAGATTCCTTATGAAAAATTAACATAGTGCTCAACTATTATATTTTTGGTAACTTGTTTCCTTTCCTAGCAATGAGGGGCCGAACGGGGCCAAAATTGCAAATTTGCGGATCATCTGAATTTTTTAGCGGATTTCAATGGGATTTTTTTCTTTGAACTCCTCTTGATATAAGCTTTCAGAAGTATGTCAGCGGATTTTGTGTAGCTCTTACAGATTTTGAGCTACAAAGGATCAAAGGGGCCAAAATTGTAATTTTTAGAAATATTTGAAAACCTTATTATTCATCGGATTTCGATCAGATTTTTTTCTTTGGATTCTTCTTGATATAAGCTTTCAGTAGTAAGTCAACAAATTTGGCATAGCTTATCACATTGCCAAGTTAAAGGGGCCAAAGGGGCCAAAATTGCAACTGATTCAAGCTCTTTATTGTGTCCATTTAATTACTGTATCAAGCACTTTACTGTGTCCTTATTCATTTTGAATTACACTTGTTCAAATTTCAGTATTCGACATGCTGCGCTTGGCGTAGCCCTTTATCTAAAATTTATGATAGAGGTGTTAAAAGAAGTAAATTGGATGAAAATGGATCTAGATCAGATGCAAGGAATAAGAGATTTGATATTATAGGAACTGAAGTTGTCTTTAGTCAGTAATTCTCTTTTCTTGATAGCATGGGAAATATGTAATAGAAATTAAGGACAGTTAATCAGAAAATCTCCTCTGATTAATTGAACAAAGATAAGAAGGAATCTTTATCTCACATGGCTATAGCCAGTGTTAGATTTTGCCATTAAATTTTGTCCATCATGCAACATCTGTAGTAAACTTTCCATTCAATGACCTCCTCTTAAACCACTTTTGAACTATTGAAACCAACCTTGGTCACAACAGCATTTGTCCCCTTCAAAAGTAGTTTACATCATGTCAGCATCTTATCTAATATGGCTATTGTAAAAACAAAGTTAAATGTTGGGCCCTTGGGAAAACTAGTTCAAAGATCTTTCACACTTAAACTACTCATCAAATGGAATGCACCTTCCATATTTTGTCCTGTCTGGTGTCATCACTGCACTATCAGGTTTTCTTCTGTGATGTAGTGATACTGGGAAAATTCACGCACAAGGAATAATTTTTGAACATGCGTGAAATACCCCTTTTCTTGGAGTTACCTGATAGTTCAGCAGCGACACCAATCGGGAAAAGTAGAAAGGTGAATTCCATTAGAATCAGCCTTAGTTACAATAGTCTTTGTGTGGTCTTTTATAAAGTTAGTGTCTGTCATGTTCACTCCCTATTCAAGATGGCCACCAGCAGCACAAATAATTTTACATTAGACCTTACAAGATCACTTTCAAATGTCTTTTCTGAAATCACTGGACCATTTTTAACCAAACTTGATCACAGTAGTCTGTGGATGGCCTCTTTGAATCCACATGGTTTTGTTTATGTGGTAGAGATGGATAGCAATGAACTGAAACCAAACTTGTTAATGATTCCCTGATGGTTTATTTGAGCCATGTCCTAGGTGAGCAATTAAAGCTCTCTAGAGAGACTTGTTTTATGGCAATTTAAAGGGGAAGACAAGTATTTATACAGATCAATACCGTAAGTAGGGTTATTTAACAAAAGTTAATCATTGAGATCCTGTTACAAGAAATAAATTGGCATAACAAATTTTCTTTGCTTGTCACTAAAAATATCTTGGATAACCATCTTCCTATGAGTGTGAAAAAAACAGCTAGAATAGGAGCATAATTTTCAAATTCTTCGGTCCGACAGACAAAACCAACATTTTTATAGCAGAACCGGTTAAAAATTGTAGATTGTCAGTCTGAAAATCCGTCAATGTTCTTCAGCTAAACCAATGGAAATGAGGTTTCAAGCTACAAAAATGACAATCATCTGGAAGATTTGAGACTTTATTTTGATATTGCTAGCATTGCCAGCAGTCAAAAATCTTCCGTCCAAATTTATAGAATTGACTACCACTCAGACTAAAGAACATACCAAACAGGCAGTTATAGATATTGATAAACAGAATTCAGAAAAAAAACACCATTTTTTTCCGGAAAACTCGGATAATATGAACCTATGGATACCTTTGGTCGGATGACTCGTGGTCGGTCTGATAAGCCATAAAAGAGTACCGAACCGAATGTCCACCAAATTTTAAATGTATTTCATGAAGACTGTACCCATTTTGGATGCCAATGAATTGTTCGAAGTCTTGTTCCCTAAAATGAAGTTCAAGAGGTATTTTATATTTTTATGCCCCTGGATCTTTAGATCGGGGCATATAGGGTCTGTAAGTCTCGTCATGTGACACCGAGAAATTACAATAAAACTGCTATTTGAAAACGTTTCCTGCCCAAATATGACGTTGCAAGAATATGATGTTCACATTTTTTGTCTGAAACGTCATATGTTTTTGTTTAAAATGCAACTTCCGGGTACAGATTATGTCCCCAGAAGTTCCAAAATTGAACGAGACTTACAGATTCTATTGTTTTTGTCTTGTCTGTCTGTCTGTCTGTCTGTCTGTCTGTCTATCCATAACTTTAACCTGGCTTATAACTTTTGAACCAGATGTGATAGGCACTTCATATTTGGTACATGTATTGATCATGTAAAGCTGAACCTGATTATGCAAATTTCACTAAGGTCAGGTCAAAGGTCAAGGTCACAGAGGTCAGAAGGCCAAAATCTAGATTTTGCTATAGCTCTTTAATTACAATTGGTAGAGGCATGATATTGTATATGTGAACAGATCTAATGGAGCTTAGTACAAATCTGCCAAAAAACATTTGGGTCAGGTCAAAGGTCAAGGTCACTTAGTGCAAATTTGAAAACTTTAATAAAAACTTTAACGTTGCCTATATCTTTTCAACCAGATATGATAGGACCTTCATATTTGGCCTGTATAATGGTCATATAAAGATGAACAGCATTATGCAGATTTCACTAAGGTCAGGTCAAATCATATCTTTTCAACCAGATATGATAGGACCTTCATATTTGGCCTGTATAATGGTCATATAAAGATGAACAGCATTATGCAAATTTCACTAAGGTCAGGTCAAAGGTTTAGGTCATAGAGGTCAAAAGGTCAAAATATAGATTTTGCTTTAGCTTGTTCAAACCTAGATTTTTTCTTAATTTTGTCAACATTGTTTCCGAAATATAAGTAACCATCTGCATTAAAGTCTCCAGGTTTTTATTCAAAGCATAGTCATTCGGAAAAAAATGAAAATTGCAATATTTGACACAATATTTTTTTTATGATTTTAAAGTATTCTGTATTGATTTTGTAATCCAATAACTTCAGATCATAGCAAGAAATATTTGTGAAACCATTATTCATTCTTGTACTTGTCATTAATGTCTATACAAAACTAAATATTACAGGCAGCACCAGAAATAAAGATCGTGTCCAACATGCCTACCATCTCTATGGAAGAAGTGGCTCCAGTTAGTGTTAGTGAGAATAATATACTGGCTCCTGAAGAAGTCAAGGTATACTTAAAATGTTAATTTTTATAGTCGGACATTTAACAACATTGTTAGTGAGAAAAATTTTTTGACTCCTGAGAAAATCAACTTTTTTTTTAAAAGTATTTTACTCCTTCAACATGACATTAGTGATTACAGATAGCTTTAGTTTGAATAAGTGAGCCTTCTGCTTGTCAGTAAAGGGATTGTAGTCTTTTAATATATATACTATATGTAGATTTGATAATATTCCCTTAAATACCATTTTTCCAAAACAGAAATATTCATAAGGTTTTTAAGGCTACTTTTATCGCAGTAAATTTTAATAAAGGTATCACCAAAATACAAACAACGTGCACAAAAATCACAGCAGCTGCTACTGGATTCAACAATTTTTGATAGAAAATATTCCTTATATTTTCATTCTTGTTGTGTAATTAATGTTTTGCTTATTTTATTTGTTTCTCTAATGATATGACGTAGTCTCTGTGTGCTGAAACTGTAATTTTAAATGAAAATTTAGAATGTTAAGGAGTGTAAAAACTCAATCTGGTTTCAACAGTTGTTTTCATGTAAAATTATGATAGTGCTATCATTCTTAGCTCTAATAAGTTCTTTATTAATGTTAGAAATTTATTATTTTAAGGATAAAATGAAAGGTGAATTGAAAGCCACTTCTGAAAGAACAGAAGCTGACAAGAAGAAAGCTAGGAGAATCAAGAAGAATTTGAAACAGAAGAGACGTAGAGAAAGGGCTCGCATTCAAAAAATAGCAGAGAAATTAAATCCCGGTCTTGGAAATAAATACAGTAAAGAAAAGGCCGTCAAAGAGTTGGAAAAACAAAGTAAAGCAGGAAAAGGTGTTACTATGATTAAGGTAAGTTTTGGTCATTTGTAGATGCTGACTCTAGGCACTAGAAATATCTTTCCAGTGGTTATTTAACAAAGTAAAGCAGGAAAGGGTGTTACTATGATTAAGGTAAGTTCTTGGTCATTTGTAAGAAAAGCAGGAAAGGGTGTAACTATGATTAAGGTAAGTTCTGGATTATTTGTAAGTAAAGCAGGGAAAGGTGTTTCTATGATTAAGGTAAGTTCTGGGTCATTTGTAAGTAATGCAGGAAAAGGGTGTAACTATGATTAAGGTTAGTTCTGTTTCATTTGAAAGAAAAGCAGGAAAGGGTGTTACTATGATTAAGGTAAGTTCTGGGTCATTTGTAAGTAAAGTAGGCAAAGGTGTTACTATGATTAAGATAAGTTCTGGGTCATTTGTAAGTAAAGCAGGAAAAGTTGTTACTATGATCAAGGTTAGTTCTGAGTCATTTGTAAGTAAAGCAAGAAAGGGGGTTACTATGATTAAGGTAAGTTCTGGATCATTTGTAAGTAAAGCAGGAAAAGGTGTTACTATGATTAAGGTAAGTTCTCGGTCATTTGTAAATAAAGCAGGAAAGGGTGTAACTATGATTAAGATAAGTTCTGGGTCATTTGTAAGTAAAGCAAGAAAGGGGGTTACTATGATTAAGGTAAGTTCTGGATCATTTGTAAGTAAAGCAGGAAAAGGTGTTACTATGATTAAGGTAAGTTTTTTGGTCATTTGTAAGTAAAGCAGGAAAAGGTGTTACTATGATCAAGGTAAGTTCTGGGTCATTTGTAAGTAAAGCAAGAAAGGGGGTTACTATGATTAAGGTAAGTTCTGGATCATTTGTTAGTAAAGCAGGAAAAGGTGTTACTATGATTAAGGTAAGTTCTGGATCATTTGTAAGTAAAGTAGGAAAAGGTGTTACTATGATTAAGGTAAGTTTTGGGTCATTTGTAAGTAAAGCAGGAAATGGTACTACTATGGTTAAGGTAAGTTCTGGGTCATTTGTAAGTAAAGCAGGAAAGGGTGTTACTATGATTAGGGTAAGTTCTTGGCCATTTGTAAGTAAAGTTGGAAAAGGTGTTACAATGATTAAGGTAAGTTCTGGATCATTCGTAAGTAAAGTACGAAAAGGTGTTACTATGATTAAGTCATTTGTAAGTAAAGAAGGAAAGGGTGTTACTATGATTAAGGTAAGTTCTGGGTCATTTGTAAGTAAAGCAGGAAAAGGGTGTTACTAAGATTAAGGTTAGTTCTGGTTCATTTGTAAGTAAAGCAGGAAAGGGTGTAAATATGAATAAGGTAAGTTCTGGATCATTCGTAAGTAAAGCAGGAAAGGGTGTTACTATGATAAGGGTAAGTTCTGACTCATTTGTAAGTAAAGCAGGAAAGGGTGTAACTATGATTAAGGTAAGTCCTGGTTCATTCGTAAGTAAAGCTGGAAAAGGTGTTACTATGATTAAGGTAAGTTCTGGGTCATTTGTAAAAAAAGCAGGAAAGGGTGTTACTATGATTAAGGTAAATTCTGGATCATTTGTAAGTAAAGCAGGAAAAGGTTGTTATAGTAAGTTCTGGGTCATTTGTAAGTAAAGCAGGAAAGAATGTTACTATGATTAAGGTAAGTTCTGGGTCATTTGTAAGTAAAGTAGGAAACTGTGTTACTATGATTAAGGTAATTTCTGGGTCATTTGTAAGAAAAGCAGGAAAGGGTGTTCCTATGATTAAAGTAAGTTCCGGATCATTTGTAAGTAAAGTAGGAAAAGGTGTTACTATGGTTATAGTAAGTTCTCGGTCATTTGTAAGTAAAGCAGGAAAGGGTACTACTATAATTAAAGTAAGTTCTGGATCATTATACCCCCGCAAAGGAAGTTTAGAGGTGTATATAGGAATCACCCTGTCTGTCCGTCTGTCTGTCCGTCTGTCCACACTTCTTGTAAGCGCAACTCCTCTTATACCACTCAAAGGATTTTAATGAAACTTTACACAAAGGAAGGACACCTCATGGACATGTGCATGAAGGAATATGATTATTGTCCGAAACCAGGATGGGGAGATAATTTGACTTTGACTTTTCATCGATTTCATTTGCACAGATAACCTTGTAAGCGTAACTCCTCTTAAACCACTCAAAGGATTTTAATGAAACTTTACAGAAAGGAAGGACACTATATGGAGATGTGCATAAAGAAATATAATTATTGTCCAAAACAAGGAAGGGTAGATAATTTGACTTTGACTTTTCATCGATTCCTTTTGCACAGATAACATCGTAAGTGCAACTCCTCTTAAACCAAGGGAAGGATTTTAATGAAACATTTCTCAAAGGAAGGGCACTATATTGAGATGTGCATAAAGGATTATAATTATTGTCAGAAACCAGGAAGGGGAGATAATTCAACTTTGACTTTTCATTGATTGCATCTGCACAGATAACCTCGTAATCGCAATTCCTCCTAAACCACTGGAAGGATTTTAATGAAACTTTACTAAAGGGAAGGGCACTTTATTGAGATGTGCATGTAAGAATAATATTATTGTTCAAAAGCAGAAAGGTTGGATAATTCGATATTTAGATTTTCATTGATTCTTTCTGCAATGATTTTTTTTTGACTTCGACAATTTTCAAAAGAAATTTTTATCAAATGGCACTTGGTAGATATTTTGAAATAAAGCTGTGGGAGAGAAACATGTCTTTCATTGTAATCTTTGGGAGAAGTTTATTCAAAGTGTTGGAGAGAAATTTCAGTCAAGCTTATGATTTTTAGAAAAAAAATGTAAGAGCCAAAAAAGGGTGGATTTTAATTTTGTCTAAATTCAACAGAAAAGTTATTTCTTGAGGATTATATCTATGTGTCCATACTCATATTGTATCCATACTTGTACTGTGTCCACACCCACCTGAATTTGCACTTACCATATTGATTCAGGGTTCAATTAACAGGGGTATATTTGGCTGCCATTCAGCGACAGCTCTTGTTTGTATGTAAACTAGGAAAGGTGTTACTATGGTTAGGGTAAGTTCTGGGTCATTTGTAAGTAAAGCAGGAAAGGGTGTAACTATGATTAAGGTAAGTTCTGGATCATTTGTAAGTAAAGCAGGAAAGGGTGTAACTATGATTAAGGTAAGTTCTGGATCATTTGTAAGTAAAGCAGGAAAAGGTTTTACTATGATTAAGGTAAGTTCTGGATCATTTGTAAGTAAAGCAGGAAAGGGTGTTACTATGATTAAGGTAAGTTCTGGATCATTTGTAAGTAAAGCAGGAAAGGGTGTAACTATGATTAAGGTAAGTTCTGGATCATTTGTTAGTAAAGCAGGAAAAGGTTTTACTATGATTAAGGTAAGTTCTGGATCATTTGTAAGTAAAGTAGGAAAGGGTGTTACTATAATTAAGGTAAGTTCTGGATCATTTGTAAGTAAAGCAGGA
>MJUU01058134.1:62118-104368 GCA_002080025.1 Modiolus philippinarum
TTTGGAATTCTACCTAGCAACCATACTTAAAATGTTTGTGTAGTTTAGGACGGACATTTTCATAAATTGGATTTCAAAAATATTTGATTCCAATTTTGGTAAATTTCCTGAAAGTGTCAAAGACCACTTATTTTTTGGAATTCTACCTAGCAACCATACTTAAATTGTTTATTTAGTTTAGGAAAAACATTTTCATCAACTGGATTTCAAAAATATTTATTCCAATTTTGGTTAATTTCCTGAAAGTCTCAAAGACTACTTATTTTTTGGAATTCTACTTAGCAACCATATATCCTAGAATTCTTTTAGTAACAATAATGACTATCAATAGGTAGATTTCAAAGATAATGAAAAAAATTATGCCAAGGGTGTATAACAACTGTTTTCTGTGTCAAACAGGGAGTGCGGGGATAGCTGTCGTTTCCGACAACATCTAGTTTTTTCTATTGGTGGTGGGGTCTAAAATATATGGTGTTCCCCCTTGATGGCAGATTTAAATGGAATAGCCCTTACATTTAATGTCAACGCTTATAATTTATAAAGGGTCCTACAACAGCTGAAAATTTATTAAAGGTGGACATCTTGCTTAATCTTTGCTAACACTGGTATTTTTCTTCACAAAATGAAATAAGTATTTTCATAACAAAGCGGGTCATTAACTGGAACAACTACATAATACAGTGGATTCCACTTAATCGCAAACCTGATAATCGCAAAATTCGGTTAATTGCAAAAGAATTCAAAACACCGATCCATTTCCCATTCAAATAACGTTAAATTCTCCTGTTAATCGCAAAGCAGTTAATGGCAAAATTCGCTTATTAGCAAAAGAAAATTTGCAAAAAATGCATGAAAGTTTTGTTTATAAGCAAAACAGAGAGGTTTATTGCGAAACAAAAGGATAAAATTTTGACATTTGCATAATACTGACAAGTGTATTTTTGGAACAGATCGATACCGGATGTTTGGCAGTGACACAGATCACATGTATGAATGTCCAACTGCTGTTATTTGCTGAAATAAAATATTTACTACAAGAAATTGTGTTTCTTCTTTATTGATTTGTTGTTCTTACTTCAATAAAACTTATGATTAAACATAAAACTTGCTGCACTTAAGATCTTTGAAGATTGTATACACAGGTAAAATGGGGAATCCCCTATTTTCAGTCATCTGATTTACAGGTAAACATAATTAATGTGTGTTATAATTATTGATTAGAGTAAAGGAAATGGGCAATTAACAAAGGAAATTTAAAAAAAACATGCTAATTATGATTTATAAAATAGACTAATTATAATTGGAATCCTACTTAGGGCTTTTCCAGAAAAAAATATACAGGGGGGCAGGAACGCAAATTATTTATTTTTACCTTGGTGGGGGGTGTTAAACTTAATTATACCTATTGCTTATACATGAAAAAATAATTAAAATTATGGTGGTGGTACCCTAAATTTTGACATGCGTTCCTGCCCCCCTGTAAACTTTTTCCTGGAAAAGCCCTTATAAATATTCATGTATTGGTCACGTGACACTATTCCTATTTATACACAATTTGTCAAAGATGTCCTAGATTGTGGACAAAACAATTTCTACAATGATACAAACCTGGTGTACAAATAAAACACAGAAAAAACAATTTTCTATGTTTATCATTACTACAGTGTAATGGAATAACAGATAACTACGATGTAAACATATTATTGGATGTAGGTCAACAAAGGTCACACAGGTACTTACACTCTCGATCCCAGACAAGAATAAAACAACACTAGAAGTTTAGAAAACTTTATTTTTTACTAACATAAAATTTTTATTGATTGAATTTCAAACAATATAAACAAAAATACAAATATTTAACAAATATTTCACAATATTGACACTTATGCAGTCAGAGGTATCGTTATTGTCGTTAGCTGTTTCTGTACTTCCGGTCTGTATTGGGCTTTCGTTTAATAGAAAAATCCGCTTAATTGCAAAATTTTCTCTGACAAATTGGCTTTGCAATTAAACGGAATCCACTGTAGTAAGAAACTTGTGACAGGTGTACACTAAAAATCCGCAAAAATGTTGCTTGTTTCCAATTTATAATAAATTGATTTATAACTTGAGTTGGTAAATTATACTGAAATTTATTAAGCTTTATTTTTGTATTACTTTGAAAATTGTCAGTCGCCATTTTGAAAAATCCATATTTTACCCCTTGTAATCAGAATTTCATATTACACGCCCATGTAATACAAATTTTATATTACACCCTCTGAAGATATGACTGGCTTAATTCTTTCTTTATTACACATGCAAAAAGACACATATCATGAATAAGTAAATGATAAACTATATTAGGTCACTAACTGACTGTAATATATATAATATACAAAACTTTAAGAATGTTTTTATCATGATGAATATATTTTAGGGCAACAACTGCATTGAGATTGAAGTTTGAAGTATGTAAAGAATTGAAGAATCATTTGGAACTTTTGCCAAAGACTGGTTATATCCAGGCACAGTCACAGTTTTCTGCTCAACTTAAATTCTTACCTAGGTAAAATTTGTCTGAAATGTTGACTTATGCATATATATATATATATATATATATATATGTATGTTGAGGCAAATTTACAGTTGTGAGCTCAACTTAAATTCTTAACAAGAAAAAAAAAGTCTTATAATTTGATCAGTACAGAATATACATGTTATTTTGAAATGCTTGTAAATTACTTGTATGCTTATTACATATAAAGCCTATATTTTATTGATTTTAATGTTTACGAATAAGAAGACGTAATATTTCTTACTGTAGACAAAATATATTTTTACAGACAGTGTTATTGTGTCGCCTGCATTCACGCAGTGGCAACATATAGGGATCACTATCCGTCGTCTTGCATCATCGTCGGCGACACAAAAATTTCTGTCACATTTTTCTCAGGAATTGTGTATCGGAGCTTTTTGCAATTTGGCATGAAGTGTCAGTATGGGGATCTATACAGTGTAACAGAGTTTTGGATCTCTTGCTTGCCCACTTCCTGTTTGACGGAACTTAGAATATTTTTGTTATTGCGCAGGCGACACTTGTCCTACCTGGAAGACTTACTACTAAGTTTTCAACTTGTTTTTGCAAACTTCTTCAGAGAACAGTAGTTACAAAGTCAATTGAAGTTATTTTTTCTTGTGCATATTCTACTTTTGATCTCTTTGTTGACAGGAAAAGTCTGTTCCAGGAAGCAGGGAAATACTTTGACAAAGAAACAGGTGTTTTGGAAGCTCCAATGATTATCAGAGTTGCAGATCAGGTAAGGACATAGGCATTTAGTAAATTTGGGTTGAAATATTTACCTTAAATGGGTAGATGGCAATCTAAGCTTCACCCCCAAGACTAACAAAAAATGAATTATTTCTTAAAACATGTATTTTGACCAAAAAAGCATGTAAAGTATGTATGTTAGAGGCTCAGCTACTGATAAGATTTACATCTCAGCATACAAATTGACAAAATTGTTTTTGTAAAGTCATAGATAAAATGTAGTGAAAATTCCTACAATTTTGCTCAAATAAATATGCAATGAGTACAGTAAATGTACAGATTTTAAATACTCTAGCAATGATAGTAATTGTGGTACAGTTAAAAATTTCCTGAAAGATGATTGGTGAATAAAATTTAATGCCATTTATAGCAATATTTCTGAATGAAAGCTATAAAACTAGACTGGAAACCTTGAGAATATGACCAAAAAAGTTGATCAAGCATTATCTTGTAAATCTATGTGTTCAGCTGTGATACTCTTTAGATCTTGTATTTTGTCAGATTTTGAACTTTTGTGCTTTTACCCATTACAATAGACCATACCTTTTTCTGATATTTAGATTCACCAATTATTGATTGTCAGTGTTATGTCATCAAAATATAATTTTATGATGTTTAAGCCTTTATGACATGACGTTTTTTATAATGTGACATGTTAAAAATTGGTCTATTAAGTCCCGATATCAGAGTTTGGATATGGTCAATTCATTAGAAATCTTTTCAAACTGACACTCCCCACCCTAATTATGAGTATGTAGACCCTGATGCCTACTGGCAAAAACATAATCATTGAAATATCTAGAGAGTTATAGTTTCTTGTAAAAATTGGTCAAATATCAATTATATTTTCACTTAAAATCACCTATTCTGAGTGTTCTTCTTTATTAGTTTCAATGTAAGATTTTTAGTATATAATTATGTACATGTTATTATTTTATTTTCTAGACACAACCAGTACCCTTTACTGTACAAGCTGTGGTAACTACATCTGATATGGATTTTGACATTACTAATATTAACTTTGGATGTTGTACAATACATGAATCGGTGAAAACTAGGATTTGTCTGAGTAACAGATCTATCCTGCCACAGGAATATGGTTTTGTTGGTTTACCTGATGTAAGTATTGAGTCGATGAAAACTAGGATTCGTCTCAGTAACAGATCTATCCTGCCACAGGAATATGGCTTTGTTGATTTACTTGATGTAAGTATTGAGTCGGTGAAAACTAGGATTCGTCTCAGTAACAGATCTATCCTGCCACAGGAATATGGCTTTGTTGATTTACCTGATGTAAGTATTGAGTCGGTGAAAACTAGAATTCGTCTGAGTAACAGATCTATCCTGCCACAGGAATATGGCGTTGTGGGTTTACCTGATATAAGTATTGAGTCGGTGAAAACTAGGATTAGGCTTAGTAACAGATCTATCCTGCCACAGGAATATGGCTTTTTTAGTTTACCTGATGGAAGTATTGAGTCGGTGAAAACTAGGATTCGTCTGAGTAACAGATCTATCCTGCCACAGGAATATGGCTTTGTTGATTTACCTGATGTAAGTATTGAGTCGGTGAAAACTAGGATTCGTCTCAGTAACAGATCTATCCTGCCACAGGAATATGGCTTTGTTAGTTTACCTGATGTAAGTATTGAGTCGATGAAAACTAGGATTCGTCTGAGTAACAGATCTATCCTGCCACAGGAATATGGCTTTGTAGGTTTACCTGATGTAAGTATTGAGTCGGTGAAAACTAGGATTCGTCTCAGTAACAGATCTATCCTGCCACAGGAATATGGCGTTGTTGATTTACCTGATGTAAATATTGAGTCGGTGAAAACTAGGATTAGTCTCAGTAACAGATCTATCCTGCCACAGGAATATGGCTTTGTGGGTTTACCTGATATAAGTATTGAGTTGGTGAAAACTAGGATTCGTCTCAGTAACAGATCTATCCTGCCACAGGAATATGGCTTTGTAGGTTTACCTGATGTAAGTATTGAGTCGGTGAAAACTAGGATTCATCTCAGTAACAGATCTATCCTGCCACAGGAATATGGCGTTGTTGGTTTACCTGATGTAAGTATTGAGTCGGTGAAAACTAGGACTCGTCTGAGTAACAGATCTATCCTGCCACAGGAATATGGCTTTGTTAGTTTACCTGATGTAAGTTTAGTAATATATGTGAATTACTGCAAATTCTCCTTTGTGTGAATAAGATAAACAATTGGTTCATTTGAAACTGTTACAATTAATATGTTTTCAGGTATTTTTGGATGCTTCTTACATGCAAACAATTTATAGCCATATAAAGCCAAACAGAAATGATTACAGTTTCCAATCATGTTTAAGTAGCAACAAAAAATGTATTTACATTTGTATCTTTTGAAGAAAGCATCTATGATTCATTTAATTTGAATCTATCTTTATATTCTTCACCTGAGTTCTGACACTCTGCCAGACCTAATATGATATTTTTGGTCCCAAAGATAGCTGAAATCCTGTGTCTGATTTTACTTGTTCCATGTTTGTTTTTTGTCAGTTTTGTCACTGTTAACTTACTAAAGTAAATTTCAGTATGTAGAAGTACAACCTGATGATGGATTTGGAACCTTGTTACCATTGGAAACCATTGACCTTGATGTGATATTTAGTCCAAAGAAGGCAAAGGAATACAAATTTGAGCTTAATTGTAAATCTATAATAAATAGGTAAGTTTAGGCATTTAAATTTGTCTTTTTTTTTGTTTTGAACCTATATCTTAATGTATCATTGCTTAATCATATTTGTTTTAGATCTGTTCCAGAAATAATTGTATGGGGGTCGGAATTCACTTAAATTAAAATTTGATCAGTTGTGCGGTATATTTGAGACTTGCACTAAAGAAGCAAAGAGACAAGCAAATTAAAATTAAATGGTGGTCCTTTTAAAAAGTGCCTTCCGACATGAATACATGTATTGCAAATAGGATCAGACGGAAGATAATACAGATTGAATTAGGTGAGGGTACTTAAATGAATGGCTAAAAATAAAATTTTAACACATCCTCGCCAATAAATTTCTCAGAGTACATTTTTGTCTCGCCTGCGACGAAAGTCGCTGAAAGCGAGACATAGGTATAGCAATCCGGCGGCAGCGGCGTAAACTCTTTTTCTAAAACCTTCATAACTTTTCAAGGGTAATACATACAAACATCATCTTTGGTCCACAGCACCACCAAGTGATGACCTTTCCAGCAGCATATATTTTGGATGACCTTGACCTTGTTTTCATGGTTCAATAAGCACATAAACATTGCGACATAGTTTCACATTCAAGTCCTTTTCTCAGGAACTATAATACCTAGACTTGTCATATTTGGTCTATAGTGAGATCTATATGGGTACACGGCAGTCTGACACCTGTCGTGTTGCCTTGACCTCAATTGCATGGTTCAGTGAACTTAGAAAATCTGCGACATAGTTTCACATTCAAGTCCTTTTCTCAGTAACTGTTACACCTAGACCCGTCATATTTTGTTTGTAGGGAGATCTATATGGGTACACGCCAGTCTGACACCTGTCATGTTTCTTTGACCTCAATTTCATGGTTCAGTGACTTTGTTAAATTTTTACATTCAAGTCTATTTCTCAGCAACTGTAGCCTCTAGACTCACAATATTTGTCCTATAGCAAGATTTATTTGGGTATATGCCAGTCTGACATTTGTCATGTGACCTTGACCTCAATTTCACGGTCTAGTGGCCACTGTCAGGATTTACGCGCAATCGTAGGATTCACGGTGCCGCTGTTTATGTAACGTCACATTAGTATGACGTCTCTGTATTATAGTAGCAATAGAGAACGATACAAGTTATACGTTTTTTCATTCTGTTAAGCCTGTAATAGCCCGTTCAAGCCACTCCACGATATTGGTGCCGTTCAACCAGGATGACAACCAATCCGAGGTCCACACGCGCGGGACACAGAAGTGCTGTATCAAGACTTTTGAAAAAATTCGACGAGATTCGGGAGAGTGAAGCTGATCAAACAGACTTTGAGGAACTTTCAAATGTATTAGATTCTTTGAAGAGGAAACAGGATTTGCTGAGAAAACTAGATGAAGATGTGATTAAGGATCTGCAGGAACAAGACATCGAAGCAGAAATCGTTGACTCAGATGAGTATTTATTTAACTTAGATACCAAAGTAAGGAAAATTACAAAGTTCATAGCACAACACACTTCAACTCTCAATGCAAACGCTAGAAGTTTCACAAGCACAAGAAGCGACGCTCCGCCGCTAGCTGAAAGTTATCCAACAAACATAGAATTTCAACAACCTACGCACTACCGCTCAGAAATCACAGATTATCAGCAAAACACACAATTCCGCTCTGACGCCCGCACATTATCTTCAACATCAAGCGAGTACAATAAGCTTCCTAAACTCAACCTACCAACATTTGACGGAAACATACTCCAATGGCAGTCTTTTTGGGACTCGTTCGAAGCAGCCGTTCATAACAACATAACATTGAGTAACGTACAAAGATTCAACTACCTGAAAACATTGCTACTTGATGAGGCATTTCAAACAGTGAATGGTTTTGCATTAACAAACTCAAATTATGACAAAGCAGTGTCATTGCTACACCAAAGATATGGGAAAAGTCACAAAATCACTCAAAAGTACATGAATGCATTACTTGAAATTGAGCCGCCGAAAAACACACTATACAGTTTACGCAGCTTTTACGACAAAATTGAGACATATGTACGTGGACTGGAATCACTCGGCAAAACAGAGGAAAGCTATGGATCTTTACTAGTCACTTCAATTCTCAAGAAATTACCGGGAGATGTCAGACGAAATATGACGAGAGAACACGGTTCAACTGATTGGCAACAAATGCGAGCTACTTCAAAGTATATTTAATGAGTTAAACATAATGGAAGAAGGGACACTTTCAGATAACACATATTTTACGGAAAATGCTACAGCGACAGCAGCGTTCCATACAAACACAAAAGTACGTACAAAACCGGTCCAAAATCATACTACTAGTAATCCAAAGTCATGCGTATTTTGTCATGAATCACACGCAGCTGTATACTGTACGAAAGTAACTGAGAACAAAGCTAGAATGGACATCGTCAAACGGGAACGGCTATGTTTTAATTGCCTAGGGCATCACAATGTCGCCGATTGTAAATCTCGCAAAAACTGTAAAAAGTGTAAGAAAAGACATCACACCAGTTTGTGTAAACTTAGGGAGAAAAACGAAGGAACATCAAATGTGAATGTAAGTACAATACAGAACATTAAACACAACGCGAATTCGAAGGATACGGGCACAATACTTCAATCACATGCACCAACAAATGTATTGCTAAAAACCGCAGTAGCACAAGTCAGCTCAGAATCTCACTACACTGATGCTAACATACTTTTCGACGAAGGCGCACAAGGATCCTTCATTACAGAGAAACTCGCAACGCAGCTAAATTTGAAGATTAATGGAACAGAGACCGTCAACCTGTCGGGATTCGGAGACACCAAAGAGAGCCGCAAAGTACGACAACTTAACACCGGGAAAATTTATTTACATACGGATGATGGAAAACTTGCTATCAAAGTCTTGATCGTACCAGAGATCGCTGTACCTTTGAATACTTATGTACATAGAACAACACACTTGAGCTATTTGTCAAACTTAAGATTAGCGCACCCTATATCTCAGGATCCAACGTTCGAAGTTTCGTTTTTAATCGGAGCAGATTATTACTGGTCAATTGTAGAAGATACAGTAGTCAGAGGAGCAGGACCCACAGCGGTGAAGTCGAAAATAGGATATCTTTTGTCAGGACCGATAAAAGGAACATCTTCAAATTCTGAAAAATCACACACATCAATCATGAATCTACTGATTGGTCACAAAATTGAAGAACTGAACTTGGAAATGTTTTGGGAAATTGAAACCGCTGGCATTGAAAAACCCACAAACAAACCCGAGAGCGAGAAATTTCAAGATTTTTACAAGGAGAATTGCATTACACATCATGAGAACAAGTACGTCGTCAAACTACCCTGGAAAGCGGATCACCCTACACTACTAGACAACAGAATAATCGCACAAAAAAAGAACAGAAAATGTACTAAAACGTCTTAGCCGTGACCCAGCCTTACTACGGAAGTACGGACAAATTATTGAGGAGCAGGAAAAACGAGGCTTTATTGAGAAGTCGATGAAAATACAACAGCAACAAAAGTTCATTACATTCCACACCATCATGTACGCAAAAATTCGTCTACTACACCTATAATGGTTGTGTTCGATTGTAGTTGCAAGCGTACTCAGGATAGTCCAAGCTTAAATGACTGTCTTATGGATCTTTCACCAAATCTAAATGAATTGACTGGAATACTTCTAAGATTCAGGATGCACAAATATGCTGTAACAACTGATATTGAAAAAGCTTTCCTTAACATTGGTCTAGACAAAGAGGACCGTGATGTGACGAGATTCTACTGGTTAAGCAACCCGGATGATCCGCAGAGCCAACTCACTACGTACAGATTCAGATCAGTTTTATTCGGAGCAACATGCTCACCCTTCATTCTAAATGCAGTTTTGAGAAAACACTTAACTGAAAATCCGAATAGCTGGACAGAAATGCTTAAAAGAGACCTATATGTAGATAACATTGTTTCTAGCTTCCCTGAACAAAACAACTTGATTGAGTACTTTAAATCATCTAGGAAGCTATTTAAGAATGCCGGATTCAACCTACGCTCATGGGCGACAAATCACACAGAACTACGAAACCTAGCTTCAATGGAAAAAGTATCAGATGAGGACAAGCTTATCAAGATTCTTGGTTTGCGATGGAACACGGAAAGTGACACACTAACATTTGTACAAAGAGAACAAATTTCAGAAAACGATGACCCAGTAACAAAACGAGAAATACTCCGCCAATCTTCAAAAGTGTACGATCCACTCGGAATCATTAGTCCTGTAACTGTACGAAGTAAAATGTTGATGCAACAAATTTGGGAAATGAAAGTTGATTGGGACGAACCTTTATCAGGAGAAATTGTAACAGATTGGAAAAACATTCAAAAGGATATTTACGAGATCACCAAACTTGAAATTCCGTGATGTTATTTCGCAAATCCAATGGAAGGAAGCAACTTACATCTTCACATTTTTACAGATGCAAGTTTCAAAGCATACGGGTCATGTGCATATATAGTAGACTCAGAAGGAGATAATGGCTAAGAACAAAGTAGCACCACTGAAGAAACTCACCATTCCAAAACTTGAACTCATGGCAGCCGTAACTGGAGCACGTTTATTAAATCATCTGCGAGAAAATATCAATTTTGAACAAGCTACTTTATGGAGCGACAGCCAAATTGTATTGAATTGGTTGAAAACGGAAAAGCAAATTCCGACCTTTGTGAAAAATCGAGTGAAGGAGATAAATGAGTTGACCAATGACTGCAAATGGAGATACTGTCCAACCGAGTCAAATCCCGCAGATTTACTCTCAAGAGGAACATCATCAGACAAACTAGCAAACAGTCAAATCTGGATGTGTGGTCCGGAATGGATTATCGACACGACAAAGTGGCCAACATGGAAACCCAACGATCAGCAAATACTGACTGTTAATTCAGATGACATGAATTCTGAAATTCAAACAAGAACAAATTCTACTGAGAACATAACTGGTATATATTTTATTGTAGACATCGAGCGATTCTCGTCTTATCAGAGACTTCTCAGAATAAGTGCATACGTATTTAGATTCATACGGAATTGTAGAAGTATCAATGACAAACAAATCGGAACATTAACTGCATCCGAAATTCAGAATGCGTCTAAATACTGGATCAGAAATTCGCAAGCCAGAAATTATCCAGAAGTAGTTACCGATCTACACGAGAAAAATGAATCTAAGGACAATCTTGCAAAACAATTGAAATTGTATCTCGACAATGAGAACATATTATGTTGTGGAGGAGGTCGAATCAACAACGCAAATGTACCGGAATCAGCTAAGTTTCCGATTCTTTTACCGTCAAAGGACAAATTAACAGAACTGATTGTGTTAGATGCGCACATTACAGACTTTCACAATGGACTAGAAAGTACTGTAACAGCTTTACGACAGTACTATTGGATACCAGCTATTCGTAGGAATGTGAAAATATTACTACGTCGATGTGTAACATGCCGCAAGGTTACAAGTAGACCGTATTCTTTGCCGGATCCACCACCACTTCCAGCAGATAGACTACGTGACGATCATCCGTTTACAGTAACTGGAGTCGATTACGCAGGACCCTTGCAAATACAAACAATGGAAGGACAAAATCGAAAATGTTACATATGTTTGTTTACTTGCGCAAGTTCCAGAGCCGTACACTTAGAGACTGTACAAGACTTATCTGAAGAAACATTCATACTTGCATTCCGACGTTTTACAAGCAGAAAATCGATCCCAAAAGTTATGTATTCGGACAATGCTACAACGTTTGTCGCAGGAGCTAAAACTATAGAACAATTAACAAAGTCGATTTATGTTACAGAAAATTTGAATTCATTTGGTACTACTTGGAGATTTATACCGAAGAGGGCATCTTGGTTTGGAGGGTGGTGGGAGAGATTAGTTGGATTGACGAAAAATTGCATCAAAAAAGTACTTGGACGAGCACTTGTGAATATTGAACAACTTGAAACTATTGTAACAGAAGTCAAAAGCGTGTTAAACGATCGCCCACTTACCTATGTTTCATCAGATCCGAATGACGACGAACCTCTCACACCTTCACATTTATTGTACGGAAGAAGGATCAGGGTACTACCTTATATCGGACAGGAAGACCGGGATTTACATGAAGTTCGTGGAATCAGCCGCGAATCAGTAATGAGACAATCGAAATTCGTGTCTCTGTTGATAGACAATTTCATCCAGAGATGGAAACAAGAGTACTTAACCTCTCTAAGAGAACATTACAGATACAATGGACGAAATACACAAAACATACAAGTCGGAGATGTTGTACAGATTCAAAGCGATGTACCCCGTGTGAACTGGACTTTGGCCGTAATCGACAAACTTGTGTATGGCAAAGATGGACTTGTGAGATCAGCCATTATTCGTACAAGGAAAGGAGTTACATCTAGACCGATCAATAAACTATATCCACTTGAAATCAATTCATTGGATGTGAATACTAGACCAGCACTATGTGAGGCCAAGAAGAAAATCAGTTTATAGACAAATGCGTGTTAACTTTGAATTAATTTGGTAAAGTTTAAGTGATTAAGATATTCAGTATAGACATTAATTTGATCACGGACAGTTCGATATTAAGTTTATCTTTATTTCTGAAAACATTTTTCAATTTTATTTGTTTAAAGTAATTCATTTGCGGCCCCCAGTATGTCAGGATTTACGCGCAATCGTAGGATTCGCGGTGCCGCTGTTTATGTAACGTCACATTAGTATGACGTCTCTGTATTATAGTAGCAATAGAGAACGATACAAGTTATACGTCTTTTCATTCTGTTAAGCCTGTAATAGCCCGTTCAAGCCACTCTACGATAGCCACGTTAAGTTTTTCTGCTTAAGTCCATTTCTCAATAACTAGAAGTGGTAGGTTGATAATATTTGGTATGTAGGTTGGTCTTGGGTAGTACATGTCAGTCTGGCAGGTGACTTTTGTCCTTGACCTCAATTTCACAGTCTAGTGAGCATGTTCACTTTTCTGATTAGTTCACTTAGATTTCACATCAATTTAGAGTCCAGCAGGGACAGGCGAGACATCTTTTAAGGTCATCACTTGTTTTATAAGTTCAAGTCAAATTTACCTTGATTACAAGAACTTCAATGTGAAGTGATACTTTGCATTGACTTTAAACATAAATTCAAAATGCATCTTAATTCTTTTTTCAGAGTTTTAATATTTAGTATAATCAACCATTAGATCTGTCATATCAGGTTATCCACTTTGCGGCTAAAGCTCTGTATGATGACTGTCATCTGATACAATCCATGTTAATATGAATTTTACATGTTTTATTCCAGAGAATTTAAGATTCAATGTGAAGGTATAGGTGTACATCCACCATTAGATTTGTCACATCAGGTGATCCACTTTGCAGCTACCGCCCTGTATGATGTGTCGTCTGCTACAATCCACGTTAATAATTCACATACCAGTACTAATGAGTTCACACATCCTGTTCCTAGAATTGGTAAAGGTAGGTAGCTCTTTATACCTATCATTAATTTCCTATTATTTATAACACCGCTCAAGGAACTAGGGATATATTGTTTGTCATTTTGTTTAATATTTTCAGGGGTTTAAAATTTTTCAGAACCTTACTGGTCCAGGACTTCTAGCTCAAAGAAATTCACTGGTCGTGACCAAATTTTCAGTGGTCCGTTCAGACTGGCCCAAAATTTGAAGCAAGTCCGAGACCACAATTTTTTTTTTATTTCCAATAGGGTAACATATTAACTTTTATCAAGGATTAAATAAAAATTCTATGCTTTAAAGTTAATTATTTGTGTAAATATACCAATTCATCCTTTGACTGGTATCATATATAAAATTCACAAACTTCTACCAGATCCCTTTTCCTTGACAGCCCACAACATTAAAGTATGAAAATTGATAAGTCCAAAGAGTTCAGAAGATGAAAAATTTCAAATAATGGAGACCTATGTGATACAATACATTTGAAGCCTGTTCTTGCCCGAGCACAGACAAAAAATTGAGAAAGTCATATAAATGACCAAGGAAAAAATGCACCAAAAACTCTAGGAACAATATTTGAAGGACAATGAGAACAGGCAAGAAGAAAACTGTGAACTCGGGCCTGGAAGTCATATTACTAAAGTTACGATCGGTCATTACTTACAAACGTTATAAGCAACTTACGACCAGTGTTGCGACTCACCACTTTTGATAAAACCACTGAACACGAAATGACATGTTGATTAACTTCAGTATTACACTTATATTATTGATAGGGATTTCCCGTTGCTGTCAAGCATGAAGAAGATCAGTCTTCAATGCACTTGAAAGTAACGATCGATCAATATGTTTTCAAAGTTTATAATTGAGTTGGATCAATGGAAATATAAACAACGAGAAATGTGAAGTAAATCATTTCCTCTGACTTTTCACTGGTGCGTCAGACTTTTTGAATGGTGTTATGCACTGGTCAGTAGTTTAAATTCACAGGTCCTGGACCTGGGACCAGTGGATTTGTTAACCCCTGATTTTTCATCACTAAATTCTCTGCTCTTCCTGTAGGTAATCATTTTGAATTTGATATGCTACTTTCCTGTAATTAATTATGCATTGAAAGCATTTTTTGTTGCTCTACAGTATCAACTTCCTGTTTGACAAGACTTGATAATTTGATGTGAGTTGGGTATGCTTGGACAATGACCCGTTAAACTGAAGGGCACTATCTGTATAGAAATAAAGATTGATGTCTTTACATTGAAATATAAAAAATGAAAAAATTTTTTTTTTGGTATTTGGTATTAGTGTCCACTTGGAAATTGTTCATGTAAAAAGCTTTTACACAGTTTACTTGACCTTCATTTTATCTACATGGATGATTTTCCATATATTTTTCTTTTTAATAGGAGATATTGTTCCAGTAGCACCAACATCGTTTGAATTCAAGATACCTGAAGGAGCTCCAATAACAATATCACCCTCTGTAGGAACTATAGAACCTGGAAAGGTAAAAATATCACCCTCTGTAGGAACTATAGAACCTGGAAAGGTAACAATATCACCCTCTGTAGGAACTATAGAACCTGGAAAGGTGAAAATATTACCCTCTGTAGGAACTATAGAACCTGGAAAGGTAAAAATATCACCCTCTGTAAGAACTATAGAACCTGGAAAGGTAAAAATATCACCCTCTGTAGGAATAATAGAACCTGGAAAGGTAAAAATATCAGCCTCTGTAGGAACTATAGAACCTGGAAAGGTAAAAATATCACCCTCTGTAGGAACTATAGAACCTGGAAAGGTAAAAATATCACCCTCTGTAGGAACTATAGAACCTGGAAAGGTAAAAACAGCAGATTTACTTTTATTGTACTTAATTTTGTATCTGATGTAAATTTCCTACTGTAACATGGTAATTTGAATTAACTTTTTATAACTTTCAACAAGATTCTTTCTATGACACATAAAATATGTGATATTTAATTTTACGATGTTTTCACATACACAAATTCCTAAATAAAAGTATTAATGGAATGCCTTGGTAATTTTTTTTAAATTAAATTACATGATATCCCATGTTTTTGAAAGTCATGATAAAAAAGGGAAGAAAAAAACAAAACAACATAAATAAACAAAAATAATTACCCCTCCTTCATAAAAAAATTGATATAAAACAGTCATGCAATCAGCTCATCTATGAATTCATACTTTAAAATGAAATCACTATAGTCACCCTTATATTATAACAGTGGGATATAGCTAAGGGTTTTCATTTATTTTTTGGCTTGAAAAAGTACATTGTTCTGTTGCAAGAAAAAAAAACGTTTCTGACCTGATTTCTGCATGTGAAAAATGAGTCATATAAATTTTAAAATTGTTAAACCACACAAAAATATTAATCATATCCACCATATGTTAAACAATTTAAGACACCAAGAATGATAGTTACAGTAATTAATTTATTTCTTCTCTCCTGTAGAAAAGTCGAGTACAGATTAGATTTGCTCCACAGTTGGAGGAAATGGATGTGCGCAAGGAAGGAGTTAGGATGGCTACCAAGGCAATGGAAGCCAAAGCACAGAAAGAATATCAAGAGGCTTTACAGAGACAGAAACAAGAGCAGTCAGAACAAGCTGTGGTATGTAAGACTTTCCATTTAATTGTTTTCAATAGAGAAAATTCATTTTATACGCAAAAAGAACCCAAAACATTCAGCAGATAGTTTGTAGTGCTCCAGATCAATTACAATTCAGGTTAATAGTTGTCATGTCGTTAATGTTATGGTACATTCATATTAATGAATAGTTTGTTTCCATTCTTTATTCAATATGTCAGGAACCCAGTTCTCAGTCCAACTTATTGGTATTGAAGCAATACTTATTTCCGCCTACAACTACACAAGAGTCTCTGAAAGTCCTGTATTTTTGTAGATCAGGATCTTTCATGAATGAAAGACATTTTGTCTCTTCTTGAAGGAAATACAGCTAAATGAAATCCATTTGAAATTTATTTTAATTTAAGCGTGAGATATCCCAGTATGTTAATTTAATCATATCTATTTTAAAAATGAGTGTTTTTTTTTTTTCTTTTCTGGAAAGCTTTAATGTTAGGGTTATAGTGACCATTTCAGTATTTACATTTAAAGCATAAGAACCATTATTAAAGATAATTTCATAGTCATACACCTGAGTAGCTGTAGATTTCAATGACTAGATGAATCAGCTGCAAAGAAAACTGGTGAAGCTGTTTTTGAAATATCTGAGTAAAATCAATTTTTTTTAAAACTGTTTTTGGTTGAATATAAAATGCATTGGAGCATAAAACTCGCCCCTTTTTTAAGCTTAAATCCTGGAGAAAAACCTAGTTAGTGAGTTTGTTTATATAAAATGCAGGAGAAAGATCGTGATTAGCAGCTAAGTGTTCATGGCATAGTTTTCTATAATTTTGAATTTTTTTTTATTTTACTTTCTTGTCTTCATGCAATTCATAACATTTATTGAGAAAAATGTGGCAAAAACCTTATTTTGCTGAAATAGTTGTCCAGCGTGATAACTAGAAATGCTACATTGGTAAATAATACAAAAGTGGTAACGGGTCAGAATTGCGATATTTGATATTTGCATAGAAGTTAAAAGCAAACTTTATAATGACAATAAAACATTCGTCAATATTCATTAGAGTATGATCTAGAACATCAGATTGTCCTTAATTACCATCCTAAGGAAAGAAAAATCAATAATCTAATAGTTCCCCAGAGAGTTATTTCTGGTGATATATGCAATCACCAGAAATAACCTGTAAACATCAGGGTCAACATAAACAAACATGGTGGCTTCTATTAAATGTTTCCTCTCCCTAATAAAATATTTTTATCAATGACAGCATGCATGGAACATTGATTTAACAATCAAATATTGTTTTCACAAATAAATTGAAAATCTGAAGGTAGGGCAAGATTATGAACTGTTCCAAACATTTCCTAAAATGACAATGATAATCAATTCATCATACACTGAGAAAAAATGTCAAGTCTGTGACTATCTTCAAGAATATAAAGCGCACCTCCCTTTGCAAAATGACATTTTGATGTAAAATCCTGTGTTTTATATTAAACCAAAAATGGTAGGTATTGAACAATGACCGAGGTCATAGTAGATTGAGTATAAATCTTCTGAATGATTGCACATTAAAAAAACATACAAATTCCAATTTACCACTAATTAAATTGATTGCATATCAACAGGATGAGGAGGATGATGAGGTAAAAACAGTATTGTAGCTTTTATATAACGGCAGAATGATGGATTGTGGGAAATAATTTTTTTGTTGACATCGGTTAAGGTTTTGAAAATGTGCATTCATTGTGACAATTCAAATGTGCTATGACTTTTATGAACATTAAATTTTTCTCTTACATTAAAAAAAAATTGAAATTAGGGGAAATGTATGGTAAAACCACTGAAAATTGATTGATTGATTGATTGATATGGGGTGTATCGTCACTTGAAAAATTGCCCTGAAATATTTGATTTTGATATTATGAAGATTGTGTGATGTATGATACATACATATAAAATCAAATGTATTTAAAGATCCTGTTTTTTTTACATCAAAATTTGGACTCTTTATCTGAGGCTTTTTTCCCCAAAAAGTAGAATTTTCTGAGTATTTTTTGCCATGGAATTTATTTCCATTGAACTTTTGATATGAATAGTCACAATATTTGCACATGTATGTACAAAATATATGTATGAATAAATATTATAACATTCTAATGAAACACTTGTGTTAATAAGGTAACAGTATTTTATTGGTAAACAGATACACTGCAAGCCACAAGGTCTAAGGAAATATTATGAACATTATTAGACATGGTGGTTGGATTTTAGGTTTCAATTCAGCCATATGATAGGGATGAGACATCTTTATTTCCTGGAAAAAACATGTTTTTTTTCTAAAGAAAAATTCAGAAAAGACAAGCTTACTCATGAGCTTTCCTCAATAGTCAATGCTGTCACATATGGCGGTTAAGAGCCTCAAGTTATTTTAATATGAAGTATAATTAATGCAATAGTAATATGGCTTAACTAATTCAGATCTAGAAATAAATTCACTTAAAGCATGGCATACATTACAATGACATTAATCAAAATATTCAACAGTAAAATCTGAGAAAAAGTTTTTTAACTTTTAATTTTGTATTAGAATAGGAAAAGTACATGTTGTTTGAAAAGTAATGTATTGGTTTTATTTTAACCCTGTCCTAATTGTCAGTATATTAATATATTTAGAAAGTTGTATTTTAGTCAAAACTAGTCGCTGTAGAATTAGGTCTGTTTTGTTGTTTATTAATCATTGAAATAAATATAAATGGCATAATTGTGTTTTATCTTGAATCTGTGAACAAAAATCTGATTTTATTCAGAATTTTGGATGAAAATGTTTTAAATCTGTCACAAAGTGGACAAAACTTTGAACCAAAAAAATTTTCATCAAATCCCTGTTGTTGATTTACCAGAAATCAGGAAAGAAAGGGAAAGATGGAAAATCACCTACAAAAGGAAAGGGGAGACAATCACCTGGTGTACCTACTTTAACTGTGGCTGGACCAACACCTTTTACACCTCCTTCACTAGAGAACATAACAAAAGAGTAAGTAAATGTACTGGATCTAGAGGGATTTGTCATTGTTTGGTAGCCATGACTTTCTTGTCAAATGTTAAACATGATAATTAACTGTGAAATTATTTTCCATAATTTCACTAGGAAGTGACGTCACAATGGATGTCAATATTGTTGTTAAGTTAACGTCTTAGAAGATTAACATTGAAAAGGTAGTTCATGCAATGAATCTTAAATCAAACCATTAAATACATGGGAGATGATCTATATAATAAAAACAATAAGGAGTCATTACAGGTATTTTTAGAGGAATATTGGTACATATGTTCATTAAAGAATTGTATATTTAATACAGTAATGCTCAGGATTCTTCAGTAAATGGCGGTTTACAGTGGAAGACGACCTATATCAGGGTTCTCCATAGGCGGTTATAGCCGGCTTCCCCAACCAGCTATATTTTAAAGCCGACAAGCTTTCAAATTTGAAAGCCGGTCGGCAAAATCGGAGATTTCACAGATGGTACCTAAAACTTGTCAGTGATAAAATAATAACAGGTAATTTGTCAATGATAAAATGATTACAGGTAATAAACATTGTGTACATGGTGTAAGATCATAGCCTCCGGGAACAGTGCCTTTATTAACTTTAATAATTTCCGGTTTTCAAACAGTTTGTTTACGTGGTCAAATTGATATGTGACATTTGCAAACCTAAAATAGGAATAGAGAACATATAATACATTTATAAGACAGACTGTGATATTTGTATATAAATATAGCCCTAAAATTTACAAATCAAGATTGAAAACAAGCCTAGCTTGATCAAGTTTTCACATGGATCAATAAAGCAAATTCCAATGTTGAGTTATGTCCCCTTGTAATGTGATAAAAATATGCATTAAGATCCTTTTGAATGATATTTTTCAAGAAAAAATGTTTACAAATGCTTAAGGAATAAATATTTTTATACTTTCTAAGACTTTATATTGAATTTTACTGAAAACTCTGCAAATCATTATTATTATACTAATCTGATAAAAGTTAGAAATACTTATTGTCGTTCACTTTCTTTCCAGTTGTGCTCTCTGAAGTACACATTGAAAATCATAATACCTCAACAAGAAATCAGATTTGAAATGATCTTGTGTGGGTGGTTAAAGTGACCTGGTTAAAGTGACAATATGACTTTGATTAATCTCTTCAGTGATGGTTAAACAAACACAATAGGACCTAAATGAAAAGTTTGCTGGGGTCATTTTACATTTACTTGATTTTAAATTGCTGTTGGGGAATATAGGGGATACAGTTTTTCTAGAGCAAACAGCAAAAGGACTAAACAGGTCAATTTTTGAATAAACTTGATGTTAAATCTAAGTATTTAAGAAGGGTTGCTATGGATATGAAAAAATGAAATTATCATGTAAAAAATAAAACAAAATGTGGAAATCTTGATTTAAAAAGTAAAGACATGTCAGTATTTTCCGCGTGTTGACTACGCAACGCCGCGCTTTAACTTACACTGGAAAAGTCAGCACTGTAAAACAACCGGCTATAACTGGGCATCTATGGAGAAACCTGCATGTAAGATTGATGCAGGAAACCTCGTCATCCATTGGTAGTTGTTAATTTTTGTGATACAACATTGGTAACCATGACTAAACATCATAAAACACCTGACGTCACAATGTAAGGTACACTCTAATGGCAACGATGTTACTCCCACAGTATAGGTTTCCAAATGTTTCTTGTTGTATTTTATTGGAGAAATAGGAACTTGCATTCAATCAAAATCAAAGATCGGGATATCTTACACTTGTGTAAGAAATATAGTATATATCCCAAGGGAAAAGGGGAGACAGGCTGATCTCAAACCCATAGGCGAAGATATCATTGCCGAGGGATGAACAAAAGATATCTTAGCTTGAGGGTTTGAGATCAGCCTATCTTGCCTTTTCAAGAGGGTTTGATACTTTTCTCACCTTAATGCTCTATAATTACTTGCAAAACCATCGATCCCTAGGGGAGAGATTCTATGTCTTTTCCTTTTGTTTTTCTATGCTCAACTCGAATAGACGAAATTTCTTACACTTGTGAAAGATATCACAATCTTGAATCTGATCTAATACAAGATCCTATTAATCTGTCATAAATATTTATGATAATATATCTGTTTAAATCCTATAATGAATATTATATTACAGTACTCCAGCCTATGCTGCTGCTCTAGGATCCCTGTTGAGACAGTACAAAAGTAGTTTTAGAACATATGTTATTCCATGTTATGTTGCTTCAGGGAAGTGTGGTAATCCAGGGGAACTTCCATACAGGTTGGTTGTGTTTCCCTTGTGCAAATGAAATCTTACTANTTTATTTTCTCTCTATGGGAAATTCACATAAAAAAACGAGGCCACCATGCATAACATCGAAAACCCTGCTTCAGCATTTTGTCAGGTGAGCGATTCAGGCTCAGTGTCTGAGCCTCTAGTTGTGATACAACATTGGTAACCATGACTAAACATCATAAAACACCTGACGTCTTAATGTAAGGTACACTCTAATGGCAACGATGTTACTCCCACAGTATAGGTTTCCAAATGTTTCTTGTTGTATTTTATGGGAGAAATAGGAACTTGCATTCAATCAAAATCAAAGATCGGGATATCTTACACTTGTGTAAGAAATATAGAATATATCCCAAGGGAAAAGGCGAGATAGGCTGATCTCAAACCCGAAGGCGAAGATATCATGTCCATTTCAAGGCTTGCCGAGGGATGAACGAAAGATATCTTAGCCTAAGGGTTTGAGATCAGCCTATCTTGCCTTTTCAAGAGGGTTTGATACTTTTTCTCACCTTAATGCTCTATAATTACTTGCAAAACCATCGATCCCCTAGGGGAGAAGTTCTATGTCGTTTCCTTTTGTTTTGCTATGCTCAACTCGAATAGACGAAATTTCTTACACTTGTGAAAGATATCACAATCTTGAATCTGATCTAATACAAGATCCTATTAATCTGTCATAAATATTTATGATAATATATCTGTTAAAATCCTATAATAAATATTATATTACAGTACTCCAGCCTATGCTGCTGCTCTAGGATCCCTGTTGAGACAGTACAAAAGTAGTTTTAGAACATATGTTATTCCATGTTATGTTGCTTCAGGGAAGTGTGGTAATCCAGGGGAACTTCCATACAGGTTGGTTGAATTTAATTTACTGTGTTTCCCTTGTGCAAATGAAATCTTACTACTAAAATTAGATGTACATTTCTGACAAATGACTTAAGTTTTCTGTCCATGATGTGATATTTAATACAAATTATGACAGGCAACACATCAATTGTGACTAAGAGTAGAACCATTGTAAGCTACAGTGATAATTTTTCACATCATTTCACTGAAAGAAAGAAAACATTTTGGAGAAAGTTTCAACAGTTAAAATATTACAAAAAAGTACTCAAAGTAATCGGAACGTCATGTAGATATTTATATACTTAGACCATCATCAATAAGTTACATCTCAACAAAATAAAAGAAATTTATAAGAGGCAATAACTTAAGTTATCTGATTAAAATCTATACTTAAATTGATTAACACAAACCCACAGCATAATCTCTATAACAAATACAAAAATTCCAAATAAATGAATGTAGTGATGCCTGTCAAAACTGAATTCTTGACTACACCAAAATATCAATAAAATTTAAATCTGGTAAAACTACTCATTATGTTTACTACCAATATTTTCATTATGTATTCAAATTAACGTGTAACCTAAGCATACCCAAGGATGTTTGGATACAACAGGTTTCACTGTATATACAAAACACCTGTCTGTTCTCAACATAACACACTGAACCAGCTTTTTGTGTTATAGCATATGAAGATATAGTTTGAGGGAGATATGTCATGCCACTTTGATATATTGTTCTGATTCCAAATGAACCAGTCTTTACTTTTACTCCTTAGTTACTGAGAATAGACAAAAATATACACTGCACATTTGATTGTGATATTTCAATATATTTTCAAATTACATATTTTGCAGCATTCACAATACACTATATTTAGAAGTACATTGTCCGATAGTGAAGCCAACATTAGTGGTGATATCTGACCATGGGAAGACAAAGTTAGATTTTGGAGAAGTGTCGCTGGGACAGACAATTATAAAATCTGTCACAATACAGAATATATCTAAGAAAACTATAGATGTATCCTTTATATAATATCAATATTATTTATTCTAATGCACTTATGTTTGTAATACTTATTTTGATTGGATGGCTTCAAAATTTTCAGGTGGTAAAATCCACGATTTACCGTCTGAACCAATAGCAACGTAATTGTACAGACGCACACGAAGCTTCCTGCAATTTTAAAATTGATTTGAAACGTTCTGTTCCGATTTTGCATTAGAATAGAGATAACCAAACTATATTTTAGGATCTTCAGGCATAAATCTAAGATTTTACTGTTGCAAACGTCCGTTTTCCGATTTACCCCTTCAGATCCTAAAATACAGTATGGTTATCTCTTAATTTTAGTCTGTTCAAACATGAAACAAATGTTGAATTTCTCAACTTGGATTTGTTGGTGATATCAAAATTCATTTTCATCACAAATGAAAAGCATAATTTCAGCAATTCAGCAAATGTAATTTTAGCACTTTATTATATAGATTTCAGTCATTTAACAAGTTTCCCGAGTTGAATTAATGTTATTTTATCATCAGTGAAATAAAAGGTTTCTAGTCTCTGTAGGAACTTAGGTCACAATATCATCATTGTTATGTAATTGATTTGGCATAAAAAATCTGTTCTACTGTTGTATTAAAAATCTTAAGTAAAAAGCTAAAGTAATCAGAAATTATTATCAAAAATATTTGTCACATGACTGAAAACTCCTTAACACACTCATTGGCTTCACACTGTCACATTTGTGAGTAAATGAGTTTTTGGTCACTATGGATATTCTAGAAGATCTTAATTTCTAATAAGTTATACCGGTACTATGAATATTATCAGTTATGAAATCAGTCACACTTTTTGTCTTCACTTAAACAAAAGACTCTGTAAAATTTCCTAAAATTTAACAGCTAATAATGAGTAACTCTTATTTCAAATTTTCATTTCTGTATATTCTGTAGCATAAAAATGGCATTTAAAGAGCAGGAGTATTTACTTGTATTATCAGGGCTTACAGTTATATTTAGAAACAAAACATTAAGTGATGTTCAAATAACTCTTTCCTTAACTAGACAGTTAACATCTTCATTACTAGACGTGTCAGGACCCTTCCTCATGTTAAATGCATTAAGGAGTTTACCACCAGATGGCACTCATACTATATTGATATCATTTACACCTGAAGCAGGGCGTGTGGTAAGTATTTTTGCAAATACACCTAGATTTTATAGTGCAAATAGTTTATAAGGGCTTTTCCATTAAAATGCATGTACCAGGGTGGGAAGGCAATTTCCTACTACCCCCACAACCAAGAGTAATGTACAAATATGAATATAGCAAGGATACAAAATTGACAAATTGACTAGAACCCACAAGAATTTTTATTTTCTGCCTTCCGACCCTGGTACATCCTTTTTATACGACCGCAAAAAATTTTGCAGTCGTATATTGGTATGGTGCTGGCGTCGTCGGCGTCTGTGGCCAGCGTAACTTTGCTTCTAGTGGACGGATCATTATGAAATTTTAGTATGATGTATCTTGGCACACACGTAAATAGAGGTTATAATTTTGAGTTGGTGGCCCCGCCCGTTTTAGAAAAAGGGGCCAAAAAGGGGTAAAATTGGGTATTTTCACATTTTTGACTGTAGAAACTTTATTAATCGTTGGATTTTGATGGGGTTTGTTTCAGTGTGCTCCTGAGAAAATTTCCAATCTGGAATATGCCAACGGATTTCACGTAGCATGTACCGCTTACGAGATAAATGGGGCCCAACAGGGGCAAATCTCAAAAAAAATAAATTTTTTATTTTTAGTCCGATTTTGATGCAGTTTTTTTCAATGGATTCCTTGTGAAAAATTAATATGGCGCTCAGTTATTAGATTTTTGATAACTTGTTTCCTTTCCCAGCTATGAGGGGCCGAACGGGGCCAAAATTGCGAATTTGCAGATTATGTAGAATTTTTATTTTTCATCGGATTTCGTTAGGATTTTTTTCTTTGGATTCCTCTTGATCTAAGCTTTCAGTACTATGTCAACGGATTTGACGTAGCTCTTACCGTTTCTGAGTTACAAGGGGTCAAAGAGGCCAAAATTGCAATTTTTCTAAATATGTCAAATCTTTATTTTTCATCGGATTTCGATGGGATTTTTTTCTTTGGATTCCTCTTGATCTTAGCTTTCAGTAGTATGTCAACAGATTTTGTGTAGCTTTTACCGTTTCCGAGCTACAAGGGGTCAAAGGGGCAAAAATTGCAATTTTTCTAAATATGTCATATCTTTATTTTTCATGAGATTTTGATGGTGTTTTTTCTTTGAATTTCTATGGATGTTAAGTTTTAGTTGATAGTACATATTTTGCATAGCTCTTACGGTTTTTTATCAGTAAGTAATCAAAAGGGTTTATTTATTCCCTATTTTGTTTCAAGCTAATAACTGTGTCTAGCTTCTTTTTGTGTCCATCTAATTATTGTGTCAAGCTCTTTACTGTGTCCACATTCACTTTAAACTACTTTTGTTGAAATTTCAGTGGTCGGCATGCTGCGGTCGTATCATGCTGCGCTCGGCGTAGCCCTTTATTAATGGAATAGCCCTAAGTGTATCTCAACGAAAAATTGAATTTATTAAAAAACAAAAGATAAAGTATACACCTACAGTGGGAGAGAAATACATTAAAAGTCCACAATTAACAAGTGAGCTAGACTTGAAAAAAAAAACAAAAATAAACAACGATAGGCACTCAGAATTTCTGAATTTGGTAATTAATTTGTGTACAATATTGAAAATATAAAATAAAGGGAAACCTGGTTATAAGTCATTGCAGTGATTGCACATTTGATCACCTGCTAAGATGGAAGAACAATCTTATTCCTTTGTTATGAACATTGTTATAATATGTTCTACAGGACACTAATAAGTCACAACTATCATGTCTTTTTTTCCAGTTCCATGAAGTGCTACAGATAAACAGTGGAACGTCAATATTACATGTCACTGTGACGGGAGAGGGTGTCAATCCTATTATCAACCTAGATATGCCAACAGAACAGGGGGCATTTGATATTGGTGCTGTTTTAGCAGGGGAATATTTAGAAAGAACATTTAAGGTAGGTTACATATGAGGGCGAAATTCTTATTATCAACGTAAGGGGTTGCTCGATTATAGCTTCCAAACACTCTAAACACACTGAACAGTAATGGAGTAAAGATCATTAAAGATCAATACCATTAACTTAAAAAAATACATCTTTCACAATTTTTGATGTCAGGATTGGATGTTTTTAAGCTCAGGAAATCAGGATTTTCATGATTTAAGCACGGGATTTTGGGAAATAAATTCACCAGGAATTAGGATTTCATCAGTCTTTAAGTTTCTTTATAGTTCAGGATTTCGGGATAAAGAAAATAAAGTCGGGATTTGGGGATGAGACTCCTTCCGGCTCCCTGCTACTAACATGATAGGAAGAAATATCTGAACAAAACAAGAACTGACTAATATATTATATTAATTCAAATCTAATTACAGATGCAGAATTCTTCATCATTATCCATAGATTACTGTATAAAATTAGAAAGTCTGTCATTACTACGGCATGCTAAAAGTCAGGAGATACCGGCCTTTATAAAGAGAGATTCCACATCTAAAGCATTAGTTGGTAAGAAAATCTTTTATGACATTTAAGTTCATAACATGTAAAAATAAATACATGTAAGTTACACTATTAATTGTTAATTTTCCTCCTTAGTTTTTCTAATTACTGGAAAGATATATCTGATTCTGTTTCTTTTGTTAATGGCCTGAATTCTTCATGATCATTAGACAAGTTAATCCCTAGAGCTGAGGGAGGGCCAATCAAATTCTGTCTATGTTTCCTACCATATCTCTTTGATATTTTACAGGGACACAGAACAACAATGGGCAGAATGTATTTGATTTGGTTCCCTCAGAAGGACGAATATCTCCAGGTGCTACACAGGAAGTCACAGTGACCTTTGCCCCAGACCATGCCAGTGATCATTACTCAGATTATGTCAAAATAGAATTATTTGGCAAGGTAAATTTTCTTCTCTTATAATTCAACCTAATTATCTATTTCTTGCACGAATATTTATTTGTCGTACACAACGAGACTTTGAAGTTGGAGTTAGATATGAACAAGTTGTATCTCTTTCACAGGAATTTCATTGGTTGAACGACAAGTATAGCACATCACACATGAAGTGTTACCACTTTTTCGATGTTTCTATTGGACCACTATGAAATCTTGTTGGCCGTGATTTACGTTGCCTAGTGATGGTGTTGTTATAGCAGTTCTGCACCAAATATTCATCGCATTTATTTATGAAAATCATAAGAGAAATATAGTTTTAATAGCTGGAAAGAATTGTATTTCGCTGGATATCAACTCTCGTTATGTAATTTCAAATATAATAAACTCTCCAAAGACTCGTTTATTATATACATATATTGAAATTACACAACTCTAGTTGATATCCAGCGATTTACAATGCTTTCTTGTTATTAAAACTATAATTATCCTATTAGTATACTGGTATTGATGGTATATATTGATTTAGGGGGTGGGGAAGAAACTAGAATTTGACTTATTCATTGCATTTTTATCAATTTGAGAAAACAAAGCAAATACTGTTAAAGCAGAAATATTTTTTGGGCAGTAAATTTTGTTTATTTTGTTTGTAAGTTATCACCAAAATTGAATACTGCACATTTTATCCCAGGGATATTAACTACTAATATGACATGAATTCCACTAAAATTTGTTCCAGTGAAATTATTATAGAGGTAAAATCCACAAAATTTTATCCACATGAAAATAGATAATTATACAGTAACAACCTTCCAACACAGCAACACCTAAAATGAAAAACAGCAAACATGTTGCTTGGAAATGACCTAAATAGAAATTTTCAGAAATAGAAATAATAGCTTTAGCAAATTACAGCCAGCATTCCAGCTTATGTCCAGCTTATGCCCTATTTCAGGATTTTTACCCTGTCAGATTTTTAATCCTTTCATAAAAGTGTGAAGTTTCCTTATTTTCAGAAACAAGCACTATCTTTACTTTCACTGCATGAGCCCACAATAACATAATTACCATTTATTTGCAGAAAGAATCCCATTCATTCGAAATCAAAGGAATGGCTAAGAAAAGTGTTATGTTTGTTCATGGTGTTGATGAAACCTCTGTTAGTATAGAATCTCTGGCTGAAGATCCTCCTACCACATTGGAGGAAGAGGGTTAGTACAAGTAAAATGGGTTACTACCTTATTGGCAAAAGCTGAATTGCAAGATAGTTTGAGGTTCCTTCCATCTGTCAATTCAGAAATAATTCATGGTAGGTATATGGTTATTTTCATTTAGCCATGGGCTTTATAATTATACTCCCACAAACAAAGATTGGGGTATATAGGAATCACCCTGTCTGTCTGTCTGTCCATCCTTCCGTCCATCCGTCTGTCCACACTTCTTGTAAGCGCAACCCCTCCTAAACCACTTGAAGGATTTTGATGAAACTTTACACAAAGGCAGGAAACTATATGGAGTTGTGCATGAAGGAATATAATTATTGTCCGTAACCAGGAAGGGGAGATAATTCAACTTTGACTTTTCGTTGATTGCTATGTATGAGTTAACTCATAAGTGAAACTCTTCTTAAATCACCCAAAGGATTTTGTTGTAACTTTACACAAAGGAAGGACACTATATGGAGATGTGCATGAAGGAATATAATTATTGTCTGAAACCAGGAAGGAGGGATAATGCGACTTTTGACTTTTCGTTGATTCCTTATGTATGGGTTACCTCGTAAGTGCAACTCCTCTTGAACCATTTGAAGGATTTTCATGAAACTTTACACAAAGGAAGGAAACTATATGGAGTTGTGCATGAAGGAATATAATAATGGTCCAAAACCAGGAAGGGGAGATAATTCAACTTTGACTTTTCGTTGATTCCCTATGTATGGGTTATCTTGTAAGCGCAACTCCTCTTAAACCACTTGAAGGATTTTGATGAAACTTTAGACAAAGGAAGAACACTATATGGAGATGTGCATGAAGGAATATAATTATTGTCTGAAACCAGGAAGGAGAGATAATACGACTTTGACTTCGTTGATTCCCTATGTATGGGTTACCTCGTAAGCACAACCCCTCCTAAACCACTTGAGGGATTTTGATGAAACTTTAGACAAAGGAAGAACACTATATGGAGATGTGCATGAAGGAATATGATTATTGTCCGAAACTAGGAAGGGGAGATAATTTAACTTTGAATTTTCATTGATTCCATATGTATGGGTTACCTCGTAAGCACAACTCACAGGATTTAAATGTAACTTTAGACAAAGGAAGGACACTATATGAAGATGTGCATGAAGGAATGTAATTATTGTACAAAACCAGGAAGGGAAGATAATTTGACTGACTTTCATTGATTCCTTCTGCAATGATTTCTTTTTTCAAAGAAATAATTTAAAGCAAAGATATTGTGAAATCAAATTTTTGGAGAGACACACTTTTTTCATTGTAATCCTCTTGAAAGTTGTTTTCAGAGTGTTTTTATGAAATTCCTTTAATGCTTATGACTTTGTGTAAAATGTCAAATTGGCTAAAAAAGTGTGAATTTCGACAGAGTATTTTCATTGGAATCCTTGTGAAAAGTTTTTCTTGATGATTATATCATTGTGTCCATACTTGTATTGTGTCCACACTTGTACTGTGTCCACACCTGTATTGTTTCCGCACCAACTTAAATTTGAACTTACCATATCAATTCAGGGTTCAATGAGCTGAATGTATATTTGGCTGCCATTCAGCGACAGCTCTTGTTGAATTTAACCCAGAAAATCAGGGAGGGGTTAAATTTACAAATATAAAGGCCCAGCCCATGATTAAATGATAACAACCAAATACCTGTCATGAATTATTTCGATTCTAATATGAAAGAAAGTTGAATTTTCCCTTCTGAAGCGAGCTTAATTAAGGCAGATTTCCCGTCTCCATGTGTCTATGATGTCACAATACACAATCTGACATTTTCAAACAGATGCAAGTTCAAAATCGGAATCGAAAGCAAACAATACATATTTTTACTTGTCTGAACAGCATGGTTTAGTTCAAGAATGTTCTTAAACCTTATTTCCTTCATAAACTTAGACGTATGAAATTAAAAACCTTTTTTGTTTTGATTTATTGTTAGACTTGAAGAGTCAGATACCATCAGTATTATTTAGTGTGAAGAGTATTGCTAAAGAATCAGAATTTGTACCGGGATCCAGAGATTTATATGTAGGATGTGTCAGAACAATGGCTGTCAGTCAGAAAAAGGCAAGTACAAGACAAACCATTTATCAATGATTAATGTAAATATTGTATTCTCCTTCATTGATACCATCCAGTTTGTCATATTACACAAAATGCTGAGTGACTAAAAATATTGGAGAGTGGTGGTGGTAGTCCTGGGGGGGGAGTGCTCCATATTATTTCCAAGGTATCGAAGATAGATTTCAGGGTGTGAGTACCGAAATTTTAGTGCCATTATTCCTCATTTGTAATATTCAAAGTGCAGTTGGTATCAATTAAAGGGAATGAATTGACATCAATTGCAACAACATGCATAACTATAAAGTAAGTTATGTATAGCAAACTATGTGTTATATAATCTATTTACAAACCTTAAAACCTTTTAATTGTCTTTGAAGTGAAATTAACTGCATGAGAAGTAACTATATTAAAATCTTTTTTGGCACAGTGTGTATTTTTTTTTTTTATTTTTTAAATATAACTAACAAGGATTATGAATTTGAAACATTTTACTTACATTATAATTATTAATATCTAATGATTAATCATTGATTATTGTATTGAAGTATAACACCACATTAAGCAATATTTTGGCCACATTATGGCTGTCTATTTTAGTATATAACGCATATATAAATTGCTATTGATGAATAAACAAAAGTTCAAGAATTACTATAGTAAATCAAAGTTCTGCAGCCATTTTTACAAAAAAAAAGACTTCGAACAGATTTTAGTTGTAAGTCAATAAGAAATGCTGAAGACTTTTAACTGTTTTTAATCATAAGATTAATGATGAAAAGGGCTACTGCATATGAACAAATATACTAATATTTATAAATATTATTATATCAAAATTATTATGATCGGCAATTTTACCTGGACAGTGTTTTCAATATTTTCAAAAGAGAACTTTTAACAAAAGAATTTTGTTTCTATTAGTAAATCGTTACATTTATTCGTCAATTGCAATTTATATAAGACCCAAAGATTTTTCTGTGATAAAAGTTTTTCCTGTTTGTGACTAACAATAATTTGTAACATTTTGTAAACAGGACTCCAGTAAAGGAAGGGTGAGTTGTCTGTCAGCAGTAGTTTTCTTTTTCAGCTTGTACGGTTTTTTTCATTTCTTTTAGGCAAAATAAAATAATATATTAGCTTCTCAGGCCCCTGCCTCATCCCTTTTCTGGGAGCCAATTTTACTTTTTTATTTAAGTTTCAAATAAAAAAAAATGAAAATCACCTGCCTCATTACTTTTTGGGCATTTCAGCAATGTAAAAAGATGCCTCATCATGATTTTAAACCAATAAAAATAAAAATCTTCTGCCTCCCTGCCTCATCATTTTTTCTGAAAAATGGCCTGAGAATCTAATCATTATTTTTGTATGGCCTTACATGCAAATAATTAATATTTAATCTTTTAAGCTATCAAACCAATTTTAAGCACAACTTATTAAAGTTTTTTTTTTTTTTCAGTTTATTTTTTGATAACATAGATTATGACTTTCAAACAGTAACAGAAAATTTATAGAAAATGACAATTTGACTGTGAATAATAATATTATGTATTAATCCACTGTAGGGTTATAGAAAGGTGATGTTTTGGTTTTTATTTGGTGTAGTTTTTGCTTATTGCTACATACATTTTTACATTTATATTAAATAGAACAATATGTCAGATAACATTAGTTGCCTATAAAATGCAATAGATGAAAAAAGAGTATTATAAATACATCGTTTAGAATCCCTGGTCCACAATAGAAGTTTAAATTGTACTCTAGTCCAGAAAAGAAGTTTAAATTGTACTATGTACATATGCTTTTTGTTTCTTTGGTATTTTACTGCCGTTGTTGTGTAGTTTATCTAAATATATTGTCCTATTGCATGTGATGTTCCTTTTTATCATTGTAATAAACATTGTAATATATTACAGATTTTTTTGTAAGAGAACAAATTAATATACATAAAATGCTTTGATTTCCTTTTTAAATAAATAAAATTTGGAAGGATTTTCATCTCATTGTTAACTCATGTATGATCATTACCACACATTCCATGATATACATTATAGATCATCTTCTTTCATTTCATGTTGTCTTTAAACACTGACCTTAGAAAGCCATTCTGAAAACTACATGTATATCTTTTCACAATTTTTAATTACTTCTCTTTCTAAGAGAATATTATTTTACTTCAGACAACCAAATGCCTTTTTCAATTCAAAGTTGTTTATTTTTTTGGTTGGTCGGGATACAACCATGTAAAATTTATGCATTTTGAAAAGAGGTTGAAATATTGTGATAGTATTGTATCATTGTTTTTGCTGGTATTCGATATTCTTTAATTAGGTACAGCATATTGAACAAGCATTTATGAACTGATACTTTGACTTCAGTTATCGTTGATCAATTTGCTGGCCAGAGAAATTAATTGAATGAAGCAATGCAATTTTAAAGAAATTTAAAAGGAAATTGTTATCAGCATAATATAACTATAATTTGCAAAAATTTGAAAAACCCTATTCTGCGTCCCGATGACCTTTTCTGTATTGTTCCTGTTATCAACAAATCATTCCTGTATATTTATCAAAGCTACGCTGTATAAGGTAGATAATTATTACTCTATATATACATTTTTTTTATTTATTTTTGATATTCATTTTTACAATAATGATATATTATAAATTTGCTTGTAACAGAAATTTAATGGGGTAAGACATTATTGGCTTGTTAGTAAAGTAGATCTGTATATAAAAGGACACATATATGTGGAAGGTTTTGCATTTTCAGGAAATGTTACAATGCAAATGTTTTTATTTTTGTACATTTATACAATCTGGTGTTTTTCAATGAAGACATTGAATTTAAATGCTGATTTAATTTTTTTAAAATGATTAGCATCTCTAGGACATGCCAAAATTAATAAGAATGATTGTGGTGATGAAATGTTTACAAATACACTAAAAATGTTTTGATATGGGTAAAGATTCATGAATTGTTTACCCTAAAATATTGAGTAATAAAAGATAAATTCTGTGTTACAAAATGGGCTAAGAAACAATTATTTTTTTCTTTCGTTGGCCTTTCAAGAATTACTTTGTTTACTAGTAAATTTTGAAATCAAATTTTAATGTTGTATATTCTTTGTCAAATTATAACACACAGCCTCTTCAATGTTTCTGTAATATCATATTATCATAAAACATNTGCATTATCTCTGTTGATATTTATGGGCTTCAATCAATGGAGTATGTTCTTGGCTGTTGTCATCTGTCATCTCTTTCTCTATAACAGCATCTGTAACTCATCTGCATCTCACACGTAATACTAAAGTAGAAAAACGTTAAATGTAAAGGTCAAGTTTTCATATTATATTTTTCCCCAAAGAAGCATTTGTGGGTTAAACATACATATAAGTAAACTTGTCTTCTGTAAAATTTGTACCAGTTTTCATTGAATTCTGGTTGGTCAAAGTAATGAATTTCACATCCAAAAAATATTAACAGGTCATTTATTAACAATGAGCAAGTATTGAAATCATGGAACAAAACTACTTAAAAGTACTTTCAAGGATGTATATGAGACGAAATTTCAACTATAAAGAACTAAGAATTATTATGAATTGAAAAAAATAAAGATGACTAAGAAATCTAGGGGAAACATATTATTCCTTGTAATTATGAACTAAGGTATTTATTACCCTGATGCAATTGTTATCTCTGTACATTGCATGTTAGAAATAAAAATATCTATCTTGAATATCATGATTAACTACATATAGTACTTGATCCAATCTGAAACAAATCTATAGGACAAAAGCACTGCTGCTGATGTACTGAACTTTTACTTTATTTTGTGATGAACTGCAATATTATGCACTATTTCGGGGTTGTGAAAGTTTTACATAGGAATTATCATGGTATGGTCATGGTGGCACTTGTTAATTTAAAAAGTTTATTTAAAGAAATATAATATTTTGTAATGAGTTAAAGAAGTATTTATGACTTATTGAAATGACTGAATATTTTTTTAAGTTAATTTATATGTAATTATGCAATTAACTAAAGTTTTCATAAGGCTATTCCATCAGTACTGGAAATATGTATACACATTATTTTTTTTCTTTTCCTTTTTGTGATGTTTCAGCATATAGATTTGCCAGATCTATTGGGTCCGTCATTATGGACATAAATCGGTTACATGAACTTATTTTATTACAGGTACAAAGATAATAAACTGTTATCATTAATTAATTTATTATTCTTATTTTCAGAATGGTGAATTTCAGTTTGAAAATGTACAAACAATAACACCAAAAGGTTTCAACATAGATCCACTCAGAGTAAGTAAAATTTGATGAGGAATTACACAATATAAATATAAAATAAATTTGTTGAGCCATTATAAAAAGACATAATGTTAATTTTATCTGTGACTATGTAGGATAACTAAAAAAAATTTACTGCATGAATTATTTTTAGTTTGACATCGGAGGTTCATATTGTTGTTGGAGAGTTACTCTTTCTACAATTAAAAAAATTATTTTGGGGCATTGAATTTTGATTTTCGTTTAAAAAAAAATGTTAACTTGTACCCATATTTCAGTTAACTCTTCCCTTATTTGAAAAACTATATCCATGCCAGATTCAGATGGCATATCAGTCATGTTAGTTCTAATTTTTTCATTTTCCCAAAAATCTCTGTTTGGAGATTATTATTTGCCAAAAATCCTACAAAAAGCAAACATTAGAGATAAATTCAGTCTTGTATGTTGTTTCTTGAATAGTAATTAAAGAAGTAATTGATATCATTTCTACATTTAATATCTTTATTTTCATCTTAACTATAGTATTTTAATGCCTTCTTGACTATAGTATTTTGATACAACTATTTTTGATAATATAGCAGTCAGTAGAATGGTTAACCACCTGAATTGGGCAAAGTCAAAATAAGAAAACATCTGGATTTAAAAGATAAAAAAGGGGTAATTTATCTTTTAAATTCAGATGTCGTCTTATTTTTGTTTTTATTTTGACTGTGCCCAATTCAGGTGGTTAACCATTCTACTGACTGCTATATTATCAAAAATAGTTGTATCAAAATACTATAGTTAACCACTCTACTGACTGTTGTATTTTTGCATTGTATAACCACCTCGCAACACTTATTTTGTTTTTATTTTTCATAATATTTACTGAAAGTATTATTTAATTTTAAAAAATGAGCAAAAATGTAAACGGTAATGTCTGACAGTCTGTGCTTTCTAAACCCCAAATATAACTTGAGGAACAAAAAGAGGGGTATTGTGTTCAGAAACATGTGGATTTGATGTATCAATATCTCTGTTGTTTCTGATGTTATTAAATGAAAAATTTGTGAACCTTATAACATGTTTGACAATACAGATATAGCATTCAAAGTATACATGGATAATACTTTAAGAGATTGGATATAGACCATTGCTATCATTGAAATTTCTCTGTCAGTCTTTCTGGCACTTTGATTATATAAATTCTAACATTTTCTTTTTTTTAAATATAAAAGCCAAAATAGAGCAATGATAATTCAGTAAAAAAAAGGAGGAACCATTTCCCAACATTTTTTATGTCATTTATCTAAAAAAATTGTCAAATAGATCTGAGATTTTTTTTACTCAAATATTATCTTTATGCATAACTTTTTGAAATCTATACAGATTTTTAAACTTACACTGACACTCCTTTATAGTATAATATAATGAAAAGGCCTTTATTTGTGTGTATTTATTTTAACAGGGAATGGTTGAAGCAGGTAATTTGAAACCTGTGACAATTACATGGGCACCTCCTCCTGGCCACGATGTAAGTATCATATACACTTACAAGAATACGAAATTTCCTGATTGTGGGACATTTTTAGTTCGCCTCATCGAAGTTGAGGGGGACTATTGGAGTACCCCCGGCATCCACATCTGCGTCAATGTCTACATCTATGTCCGCGTCCACATTTGGGCATATATCTCTGCAACTATGCATGGTAGGGTCATCAAACTTTGTATGCAGTTGCATCTTGGGCTATCTCACAGCCTCCAAGAAAATTGGGTCTTTTTGACCTATATTTTAGGCTTGATTGATTTACATTCAATTTTTCGGACGAGTTCAGATCTTAGTCACTACACATGGTAGGATCATGTAACCTTGCACATGCATGCATCTCTGATGAAAGGTCAGCATCCAGGCAAAATTAGGTCATTTTGACCTGTATTTTACGCTTGATTGATTTACATTCAATTTTTCGGACGAGTTCAGATCTCAGTCACTATACATGGTAGTATCATGTATCCTTGAACATGCATGCATCTCTGATGGTTAGTCGGCATCCAGGCAAAATTAGGTCACTTTGACCTATATTTTCCGCTTGATTGATTTACATTCAAGTTTTCGGATGAGTTCAGATCTCAGTCACTATACATGGTAGGATCATGTAACCTTGCGTATGCATGCATCTCTGATGGTGGGTCAGCATCCAGGCAAAATTAGTTCACTTTGACCTATGTTTTCCGCTTGATTGATTTACATATAAGTTTTTGGATGAGTTCAGATCTCAGTCACTATACATGGTAGGATCATGTAACCTTGCACATGCATGCATCTCTGATGGTAGGTGAGCATCCAGGCAAAATTAGGTCTTTTTGACCTATATTTTACGCTTGATTGATTTACATCCAAGTTTTCGGACGACTTCAGATATCAGTCACTATGCATGGTAGGATCATATAACCTTGCACATGCATCCGTCTCTGACGATAGATCAGCATCCAGTATTGACCTATATTTTCCACTTGGTTGATTTACATTCAAGTTTTTGGACAAGTTCAAATCTCAGTCACTGTACATGGTAGGATAATGTAACCTTGCATAGGCATGCATCCCTGATGGTACATCAGCATCCAGGCAAAAGTAGGTTACTTTGAATATGTATTACGCATGACTGATTTATGTTCAAGTTTTCGGACAAGTTCAGATCTCAGTCACTATACATGGTAGGATCATGCAACCTTGCTTATGCATGCAACTGTGATGTCAACATCCAGGCAAAATATTGTTACTGTGACAAAGTGCCATAACAAGGCGAACTCTGTAATCGTTGATTACCTATGTTTCTGGAATCATCTTATCACACATACATGGAATATTGAATATATATATAGAATAATGGAAGTTTGTTTCTGATACAAAAGTTGAGTCTATTATTGGAAACAATATTTGAAGTAAACAAATCTTCTATTATTCTTTTTATTGGCAATTAACTTAATCATTTGATAAAACAAATTTTGAAAAATGAAAATCAATTTTCAACAAATCTCAAATTTGAATATTTATTAGTAAAAGAATTGCTATGATCTTAAGGGTTTTTGTAGATGTTGATTTCTTTGTAATACATTGAGGCACTGATTGACTAAGTAGGCATGGCCTAACATATTTTTTTGCCAATATTGTTTTCATATTCAGACAGTAGCAAATACTGATAATATTTGCCCCATAGAAAACCCATGCAAATTACTGAAAAATAGTACCTTCTACTAACATTAATGGATATAAATGTATGTATTCATTTACAACTATGACACATGAATTATTTACTGCAATTTTTTGTATTTTTTTAAATTTTTCGACATCATATGATGTATTGAAATTAAAATTATTGCAGTTTGAGTCAATATATGTTTTATGGTCTCAAGTTCATTTACTCCATATCCTTTTGTTAAATATTGAAGTGAAAAGTTATATTTTGAAGAATTATTGATTTTGAAAAAAAAATCAAAATGGCAGTTAATTTGAGTTTTGCAGGTGGCAAATTTGACAAAAAAAACCTAAAAATGTTAAATCCAAATTTTGCCATTTTATATCATCCAAATAAATTTTTTGGTAAATACATTAATCAATATTTCATGTCTTTTATAGATACAAAGTACTACATAAGTGTCTATTTATAGATTGTGGGCATGTTAAAATAACATAAGTGTCTATTTATAGATTGTGGGCATGTTAAAATAACAACAAACATAAGCTCTTATGAGCTTTTAAAATGGATATATTACATGACAAACAGTAATAATAATAATAATAATAATAATAATAAAGGCTTTATTTCAAGAGGGTAACACAGTTAGTTACAAAACTAATCTTCCCTGAGGCCCTCAATATCAATACATTATAGATACATTTTATACATAAATGTAAACATAGAAAAAAAACATACAAAACATTAACATAATTAAAACACAATTTTAACAAACATTTATTTGTGAAATATCATCATGATTAAAAGTCTTTTGTAAAATATATTTCTTAACATTTTCCTTAAAAGATTTTGTCGATGGAGAGTTTCTAATGGATTTTGGTAACTAGTACTAGTAACATATACATTACAATACAAGCATACATATTATAACACATACATACATAAAAATATACTGACATTCATATAAAAGTCATTAATATTGAATCAAACACAGATTATTATATTGTATTATATTGTAAGAGTAAAAAGCAGAAAACTAGATGCACTTAAATGTAGCATAAGCAAAATAAAACATACAGAAGCAACTGACAGAGCATTTGAAACTGAAGGAACTAAAATGTAGCATAAGTAACATAAAATATAACAGCATTGTGGCGAAACAACATAAAAAGAATTAACAATTCATCATTTAAATACAAGCATTACAGTCGCACAAGTTGCAATTAAGCATTAACAATTCAGTATTTAAATACAAGCATTACAATGGCACAAGTTGCCGTTAAGAATTAACAATTCAGTATTTACATACAAGCATTACAATAGCATAAGTTGACGTTCCATGACTTAATTTTTCAACTCTGTATGAAAATGGTTCTGTAACTCATTTCATAGTTTGCTGCAGAATAACGAAATGACTTTAAACCTACCAAGTTGGTTTTTCTCACTAATGGAATTTATGCTAAATTCTGATACCCGAAAGAATATTTTTTTATTTTTATGGTGGCTAAATCTTGTAAATAAATTGGAACTTCCCTTGTTTATCATTCTAAAAAACCTCTATCACCATAGTTCTTAGGTGTCAATTTAACTTTTAAAGATGGCATTTTAGACCCAAATAAAAATTATCATACATAATCATGATATATAATCCGAAGAGCCCTTTCTTGTATTTTTTCAATTTTTTGGGGGTTTGTTTTGATACGTAAGCATGTACTTAGGACTTGCAAAATGAAAACATTGACCAATAAAATTTGAAAGTGATATCATTAACCAGTGAAATTTGACATTACAATGAAAATCCGAAAATGACATAACTGACCAATGAAATTTGACATTACCATAACAATTGGAATATTATCATTGACCAATAAAATTTGACATCACAATGGCATTTGAAAAATAATAAATTTGAACAATAATATGTAACATTACAACATACATCAATTCATGCAAAATTACAACATTGACATTACAGTACGTAACAGTTGGAATTATTATCTAAGATATACTTCATTTGGTTAGGTGCCTGAATTCTTAAAGACATTTGATAGTTAATTTTGTGGTTCTTGGGCCCTTTGTGATCTAAATTGGAGGTGCTTTATTGTCCTGTAATGATAAAAAATAAACTTTCCTAAATATTTTTTTTTGTGTAATGGAAATCAGTGCCCAATACTATTTTGGGATAAGGAGAAGGTTAAAACCTTCAAAAAAGTGCATAAAAACCAAAATAAAAACATTAAATTCATGGTTGAAGATGAAGTTTAGGAAAACCTCTCTTTCTTCGCTTCCAGGATATTAATAAATAGTTTATATTTAGGTTCAGTATGATGTACAGGTAATGCATTAGGCCTAGGTTCAATGCTATTTTAGTAGTGTAGTTATTTATAGAAAAAAATGGCTATATATGAAATATTATAAGAATAACATCAGGGAGAAAGTAGAGGACTCATGCCAGTTTTATATTTATGGAAAGGTGCATTTTTTATATTGGATAGAACTTTGACTTGGAAATAATTATACCCCCGCTTTAGCGGGCGGTATATGGTGATCATGGTGTCTGTCTGTCCGTTCGTCTATCCGCCATAGGGTACTTACTTTGTGGCGACAACTCCTCCTAGACCACTTGACGGAATTTATTGAAACTTTCACAGAATGATAAGTATACATTGTCCTTGTGCATCATCTACTTAAAAATTTGATTTGATCTTTCTTTTAGGGGGAGCGGGGGTTTGATATTAGTGAGCTTTGCTCACATTTTTCTAGTTTATTTTTGTTTTGTCTTATTTTTGTAAAGAAAAACAATTTTGTACTTGTTTTATTATTAATTTGTCAAGGTAGATTATTAATGAAGATAATTTTGTTCAGTGTAAGATGTTAAATGAATTGATAAAGTTTTTTGTTAAATCAACATGTAAAAATATCAAAATTGGGACACGAAGAAAACAAAAATATTACTGAAGTCACATTTGTGAATCCATTGGTAAATTTTTTTTATTTGTTAGATACTAAAAAAGCATGGCGACTAATAAATACATGGTGTAATCCTGAGATAATGCAAGGTTTACCACAGTATAATGATGATGTTCACAGCTTTTATATGTACATTATATACGATTTCTAGTTCAGGTGGGGAAACCTTGCATTTAGCTGTTTTTGTTAAGACTTATAGTCTCAATTGAATCAGGTGTATATGTGATGCCTTAGAGTTATATTTAAAATTCTGATGGGATTATATATACTGCATGAGAAAATTGAAAAACAGAGTAAATTTGGGCCTTTGGATGACTTATATTTATTTTGACTTAAAAAAGTCAATTCATTCCTGTTTAATCATATCAGAAGAAACAAAGGTGAATATTAAACTTTTACATCAAATAAACCAGCTAAATTGCAAAAAGAAAACCATAATTGAATAAAGCCATACAAAATAAATTAATTGGTTCTTAGGCCATTTTTCATTAAAACTGATGAGGGAGGGAGGTGATTTTTTTTATCTTTTTTATTTGCTAAAAAAATAGATGAGGCAGCTTTTTACATTGTAAAAACCGCCAAAAATGTGGTGAGGGAGGTGATTTTTTATTTTTATTTTATTGAAATGGCAACAAATAGGGTCAATGAGGGGCTTTTTTCAAGCCTCCAACTAGATGAGGGAGAGCCTGAGAACCAATAAATCTTTTTTTCATGGCCTAATAAAGTTAAGTCTTTTCATGTACTGATATCTTACTGATCCCCGCACTTTCGAAGAAAGTTCGGGGATAATGTTATACCCTCCGTCCGTCCGTCCGTCCGTCACACTTTTCTTGTGACTCAAACTCCTCCTACATTTTTGGATTTAGGGATTTAATTTTGTTGTAGAATTGTTGCATATAGTGTGCAGATGCGCAATAAGTTTTCGGATTTTCGATATTGGTCTTGGTGCAAACAAGAGGCCCCATGATGTCAATTTTTACACATGTGGCATGTGACACAAACTCCTCCTACATTTATGGATTTAGGGATTTAATTTTGTTATAGAATTGTTGCATATAGTCTGTAGATGCGCAATAAGCTTTCG
>MJUU01058135.1:5672-51388 GCA_002080025.1 Modiolus philippinarum
CACCTGGTCCTTGATTAACCTATAGACATTTTATGTTAAAGCCCATATACATGTATATAATAAAACTATAGTTCCAATATGCCCAATTAGTTTAAGGGGAAAAGACGTCTGTTAGTATTCCCCATGGGTCCAATGTTAAAGTATTTTCCCTGTTGGAAGCCATCTTGGATAAAGTGGGAACCTGAGAAAAAAAAAACATTTTTCTTTTCAGGTGTCCACATAAAAACTATTTTGACCAAGTTTGATTCCATTGGCTCAGTAGTTTCAGAGGAGAAGATCTCTGAATGAGTTTTCCTATAGGGTCCAATGTTAAAACTATCTCCCCTGCTGACGTCCTATTAGATATAGCGCGGACCTGAAAAACAGCTTTTGTAAGGGACCACCAAAAGACTATTCTGGCCAAGTTTGGTGCCAATTGGCGTAATAGTTTCAGAGAAGAAGATCTTTGAATGTGTTTTCCAATAGAGTCCAATGTTAAAACTATGTTTCCCGCTGGCGGCCATCTTGAATATCGCGCGAACCTGAAAAACACCTTTTTTGTAAGGAACCACCAAAGGACTATTGTGGCCAATTGGCTAAATAGTTTCAGAGAAGAAGATCTTTGAATGCGTTTTCCCCTAGGGTCCAATGTTAAAACTATGTTTTCCGGTGGCGGCCATCTTGAATATCGCCTTGACCTGAAAAACATCTTTTTTGTAAGGAACCACCAAAGGACTATTGTGGCCAAGTTTGATGCCAATTGCCTCAATAGTTTCAGAGAAGATCTTTGAATGTGTTTTCCTATAGGGTCCAATGTTAAAACTATGTTCCCCGCTGGCAGCCATCTTGGATATTGCGCTGCCCTGAACAGTTTTTTGTAAGGGACCACCAAAGGGCTACTCTGGCCAAGTTTGGTTCTAATTGGCCCAGTAGTTTCAGAGGAGAAGATCTTTGAATGAAAAGTTTACGCCGGACAGACGGACGACGGACGCAAAGTGATAACAAAAGCTCACCCTGGCATTAGCAGCAAGGTGAGCTAAAAATGACATTACTCCTTTCACTAGGTTTTTAAAATTAACAAATTTCTATATACAGCCTAATGAAAACCTAGAAAATGGACATTTTTTCATTAAGTCCTACTTAATCAGAACACTTTTATGGAAATCTGAATACTTTCATTCAGAGGTGGCAACTGCCTTAAGATTTAAATAATATTTTATACTATATATATTATATATAATATAATATGGGGTAAAAAAGGATCATGAGACGGAAAATCTGACTGCCACGTGAAAAGGACGAGGAAATCGAAAGGGACAAGGAATTCAGCCTTGTGGCTTATCACCTACGGACCGCTGAGAAAAGATATTGCTTTAAATGTTCTTTAAAGTGCAGGAAGCTTGGCATTTCTTCCAACAAGTGGACCTGCGTTTACATCCCATCCAAAGATGAGTTCTGCATTTATTGCAAAGGTCAACCAAGTGGCAAAACTTTCACTGAATCGAAGTCAAGTTTACAACCCACGCGTTTATTCTATTACCATTAAAAGAGTACATAGTGTATACAAATCAAACGGAAAAGGTTACAATTGTATACAATGTGTCTTTTTTACGACTGCAGATCCGTTTTAGAATGTAAGCTTGTGGTGTAAAGTTTGACTTTGGTTCAATTAAACGTTTGCCACTTGCAATATTCATCCCGCACAACCACAGACATAGTGTTTGAGGGTTGTACACCACAGCCTGGAAAACTGGGTTCTTTTTCTATATCCTGGGGTTCCCTCGGGATTAAAATTATTCTAGCCTTTTTGTATAGGTCATGTCATGTTTTTATTGACCTTAATCATATGTAAACCTCAGACTTTGTCCTTGGTTGATATATGAATATGATCGATATAAACAAGAATTGACCTCGTTGAAAGCAAATAATTATGGGAAGTAATCATATCAACTGTACCTAATTTGGCCTCCTATATCAATATTTTTGGTGTTAAGTTCTTTTTTCAGACTATTTTCGGATAATGGTTTTTGCTATAACTGATTCTAATGCTGCTTTAGTTACTCTTTGAAACACGTTTACTCCTTGAAACAAGTCAATAGCATAACAAAATTCATACAGATTTATTGTGCAACTTTGTTATTTTTGTATAAAAAAGACTAAAGCATATAAAAATTTTCACAGGAATAAACGATAACAAAGTTCTTAAACTAGACGTTCGATGGACATAACATGTTAATTGATAGTAATATGAATCTGATCTTTTTGAACAAAAAAAGATATGTACATTAATTCAAGATATACTCATATAATATACAAATAAAATAATATATATAAAGAAGTTCACAGAATGGTTTCTTGCTGCTGAAATCAATTGTTGGCACTCTGAATGATTTGGATTTTCTGAACATAGTAAGTACATCACATCTCTGAAAGAAATAAAAGAATACACCTATAAAGCTGCGTCGAGTATCCAAGTTGCACCTATCTTAGAAAGAAGGGATTTGAAATACATATCATTCCTCGGGAAAGCCTAAAAATAAATTTTCATCGTTTCATGTTTTTCTGTATCTATGTAATAGACAGGATGAGTCTATCATGACCGAAGAGGTCAAATATTTTGAAATATGGAGAAAGATTCCGGAAATTCGTAATGTGTGTTCAATCATTGAAATTTGGTGTAATTTGATACCGTCACATCATATTTTTATCATACAAAGTCTAATTTATCAGTTGCTGTTTTTCTACGACTATCGTATTTACTATGCTTTTATTTTCAATCATACTACTGTAGTATATATCATTACTGAATATTTCCGCAAGAACGATATGCTTGGTTAGTTGACCAAAGTGTCACTAAAGAGCTGATCAGACATACACAATCTGTATGGCAATTTGTAGAACTGATCAGATATGTGTTATCTAATTGGAAAGCTGCCGAGTTGATCAGACATATAATACCTAAATGGCAATAAGCAGAGCTGATAAAAAAATTTGCTATCTAAATGGTTATTCGCAGAGCGATCAGACATGTCACTATATAAATGTCAATTCGCAGAGCTGATCAACCATGTGATATCTAAATAGAAATTTGATGTGCTGATCAGACATGTGCTATCTAAATGGCAATTAGCAAAGCCGATCAGATACTTGATATCTAAATAGAAATTCGCAGAGCTGATCAGACATGTGCTATCTAAATGGCAATTCGTAGAGCTGATCAGACATGTGCTACATGTATCTAAATGGCAATCGCAGAGCTGATCAGACATGTGGTATGTAAATGACCTTTCACAGAGCGATCAAACATAAGCTATCTAAATTGCAGTTCGCAGAGCTGATCAGACATGTGCTATCTAATTGGAAATTTGCAGATTTGATCAGACATGTGCTATCTAAATGGCAATTTGCAGAGCGATCAGACATGCGCTATCTAAATGTCAATAGACTTGTGATATCTAAATGGTATTTCGCATTAGGTTATTAGACATATGCTATCTAAATGGAAATTCGCAAGGGATCAGACATGTGCTATCTAAATGGCAATTCGCAGAACGTTCAGACATAAGCTATCTAAATGGCAATTCACAGAGCTGATAAGACATGTGCTATCTAAATGGAAATTCACAAAGCTGATCAGACATGTGCTATCTATATGGCAATTCACATAGCTGATCAGACATGTGCTATCTAAATGGCAATTCGTAAAGTGATCAGACATGTGCTATCTAAATGGCAATTCGCAGAGCGATCAGAAATGTGCTATCTAAATGACAATCTGCAGAATTCATGTCGATTATAAGTTCGGCATTGTGTAGTCCTGTTACTTCCACTTTTTCATCACTGCATGCCATTTTATAGACACCTTAGACTTAGCTGTCTTTAACTTACTATGAGTAATGACCACAGATAATTGTTGAAGGTCTCATGGTGACTTTAACATTTAAAAAACCCATTGTTTGGTTCTATCATGTATTTGTAGAGACCTTCTCTCATTTGCATTTACTCTGTACCTCTTCATTGTTTATCCGTTTTCCTTTTGACATTTCAGGTCTAGTCAAGTAGTGCAAGTTCGATTTATATTGATTTTTCAACATCCTGTCTTGTGTAGTTTCCATAAAAAGACAAGATATTGTGTTGGCGTGGCTTTCTAGCTAAATCTATGCTTACCTAGGGTTATCTTCACAATATGGTTGGATTCCCTTAGATTCAAAGCGTGATTTTAGTGTCAAAATCGAGTCGCTGGAACATGTCTCACTATTAACAAAAGAAAAACCCTTTTTTTGTAATCAGAGGTAAAATGGGTTTCATGTATTCCATATATATATATGTATAGTAACTAATTGGCCAATTTTAGTGCTGACCGATTTGGCAGAATACGTTTATGACTTTCGTGTACTTTGCCAATGCTAACACGGAATGATTAGAACAGCTTTACATCAAAAATCAACGATAATGAAAAAATACAGAAAGGTACATAGACCCAGTATTATAATTACAAACAGACTTTAGGCTTGTAATCGACTATTTTCAATTACATGTGATGGAAATTCACATCAGTAATCGATTACCTTCGATTACTTGAAAAAATGTAATTAATTACTACCGATTACGATTACCGATTACGATTTCCCTATCTCTGATAGACCGAACGATTTATTTGTGCCGATGCCCTTCTAAATCGACAAATGATGATTTTTATATAAATGTTGGTCCCTTCACATAACATAAATGACATGATAGATTCTTTGTTAGCACGCTCATTTTTCCCGAAGTCCTCATGTACTGTATAAACCTTTATTTTTAAATTCTGAAATAAATTGATGCTGGGCACATACCAAGACCTTCACTTTGATAGAAATATTGCAAATTTTCCTTTAGAAATATTCTAAATATCTACTCGTTAGACGCAACATGAAAGTACTCTGTCTATGAAAAATGTCAATGACAAGCTGATAATTTGGTAGTTTTAATGTCGTAATGCTTCTTGTAAAATTGCTATTCATGAAGCGGCCGCGTATGCATATACTTACATCATAACTAAAAATCTAACCAGATTTTTCAATCATTTTTGGGGATTATGAAGATAACATATTTATAATTTGATGGAAAAAGATTGAAGTTCCTTGGTTCCCATGTAAATTGCTCGATCAATATGACATGCCGATATGCACATCCTATGAAAAACAATTTTACCAAATACGAAAAGAATCCTTCAGATGCTGTTTTCTCTAACATGTATTGAATCAGACAAATAGTCAAAGTACTCCTACAATACTTGATCGATAAACAATATGAGGTATTATTATGCTTCCTGTAAGAAACTGCATTTATAGTGTCTGATATACTATTTTAGCATAGTATACGTACAGCCATGCACTATGCCTGTCACGTGACTTTGAAGGCGGAGCTACAGTACTGTCAATGAAATAGTGATGAAACTTTTACCTGAAAGGATCTACTGTCACATAAATCAACCTTAATTTGGTAATATTTCTTATAAAATAAGGTTTTTACCCCACTTGTGACCATTCATTTTACTTATCTCTTCATTTTATATCATGAAATAAATGAATTTTTGAGATTTGCCATAAAAAGTTATTTTTCAAATTTCCATGACAATATGTATTTGAAATACAGAAATTTTAAACTGACAGTAACTTAATGAAAAGAACAGCTATTATTAACTTGGAAATTGAAATTAAATAATGAAAATAAATGACACAGTCAGCATAAAAATGATAATAACACTGTGTGCCAAAATAGTGGTCAGGGTTGAATACACATAGTGCACTCCCCTTCGGGTCGTGCACTTTGGCCTCAACCCTGACCACTATTTTGGCATAGTCATTGCTAAACACAATGTTATTATCATAATATAATACTATCAGAAACCAAAGCAATCTGGTGTGCTGTGCAAAAAGGTATTTCTTCGCATCTTTTATGAATTAATGTATTAAACTCTAATACATCGGCAAACGTATACCCGAAGCAAGAACGAGGAAAGAAGAAATTCTAAAATCATAAATCCAAAATCACGGCAATTCACAGCAACACGAATTGTGACAGTATTACAAAGATATAACAAACAAACAAAAATGAACAAAAACGCCACAAAACTAAAGCACTAGCAGTGTGTACCCCTATAAAAACTGAGGTATCATCAGTGTTATCATAAGTGTTTTCTTTTTTTAGGGGGGGATGGGGTAACAGATGTACAAATATTTTACATGAAATTGGAATAATCACCGTATTCCTTTAATTGCTACTTACCGCACATGGTCACCAAGATAGTGCACCATTAGAATTGTAGCTTGAGGTACTTTGGTAGCATTTATATTTGGAAGTTCATAAGTTCCAAAATATCTGAAAAAGTAGTTTACAATCTAAAACATGTAGATAAATTTGACAGTTTAAAGCTCTATATATAAGTCTGGTTTGGAAGATTAAAATGTAATAATACTATTAGCGAAGGACAAAAAATCGTTACAAAATGGTACCTTGTAGTGCTATATAAAGGTTTTAATCAATTTCATTGAGTTCCGAAGACTTCAAATTGAAGAAGAACAATAGAAGCGTTGTTCTATACGGGACTTTCGAGGTAGGAACTCTTGTGTAATTGAAGGCGGAAACGATATCCTCAAATACCAGTGAGAAGGATAACTGGTTTCCTGACATATGGAAACAAATACATACACCACCTAAAAACAAACTATTTATGAAATTGAAGTGTACAAATAATTTGTCCTACATGACAATTATTGAACTAAATTTTAATTGACGAAAACCAATTGACCTGTTGCGCTGCAAAAAGATTAAATATAATTCATCCCTAGCTCAACAGTTTTAATTAATTAGTGATTCCCTCTCAGTGTATTGATTTTTTTTCGTAGCATACACAAATTTTTTTCCGGAATGAACACGTATTGCTTGGTTCTACCATGTATTTGTGGACACTTTGTCTCATGTTGAATAACTCTATATCTTCTCAGTGTTAACTATCTGTAGATAATGAGCCTCAAAATTTGACTTGCTTATAATGTTTCTTAATTGAAATGATTTCAACGTTAATCATCGCCATTTTTGTAACGATTCTTTTGACGTTCAAACAAAAATTGTAACCTGCTTCAATCGTAACTAAGAAATTTACTATTGTTATCATTACAATGATCTAAAATGTTTCTATATCATGAAGTAAGACATCTTGATAGTTTTAGTCCATGAAACTTATTTCCAATGATGTACTTGTATGATAATAACTTAAAATTACTTAGAAATACATATTAAATTATTTCAGATCAACATGGCATAAAATTGTTCAAAATTAATGTACATACACTTTAATACCTCCTTAAAGTCAGTTTGAAAAGAATCGTGATTAACTGAAATTGGAAGCGCAGTTCAGTCGGCAATTGTAGTCAGGAAACTTTGGCAGGAGAAAATTTAAATAGAATTTATTTGATCTGGTCTATATATAATATACCATTAGCTAAATTTACAAAATTGTTTAAAGCAGTCTGGGCATTTGTTTTATGAAATCTTGCTTATATGCGTATTCCGATATCTGTTGTTTTACTTTATGTTCAGCACTTAAAAAAACCCGGACTTGCCAACTTCAGTTATTCGCACTAGATCAAAGCCCCATGTTCAAAGTTGCACTGTTTTATTTTGAGCAACTTTGATTGAAATTTTCATTTCTAGTGAAACATCGAAATACCAGATAGAGTGAGATTTATCGAAATCAATTAGGATGAGCCATTGACAAACAACCAGTTTGCCTTTCTATATTTAATCAACAATGCTCTCAAAAAATAAATTTTGATCGATTTCTAGGCCAAGATATTTTATATTTTTGGAAAACCGCTGAGAACTAAAAATTTGAATAAAGTAATGTTTACACTAACTAAAAAATTCTTTCCCTTTAGATTTATTTACGCAAGGATTTAATTTTTGGTAAAATAAAGTCGCTAAAATTACATACCGCAAAAATAATCCTTATGAGTCTTTATTCAGTAAATGATGAGGAATCGAGAATATTTCAGTCAATGTAAGGAGTTTTTTCTGGTGCAGATCCTTGTTAGATTATTTCATGTGATTTTAATTATCGGACATTGTAGGTTAACAAATACTGGAGGTAATGATTATAAAGCAAAATATCACTTTATGTTATTTTGTGTCACTGCTTCTTCAACTTTTGGAATCAGTGTAAATTGAATCAAACAAATAATATATTTTGCAGTTTTCTATGGCATTCATTTGAAAAGTGTACCCACGTGTTATCTGAATATGCTGGTGTGGTACTTGCGTTCATCATCACATGAATAAAACCATGTGCTCGTCTAGCATACTGAAAGTAAACATTGTAAATTGCGTTTGATGTATGCATTTTTAAGACGTAGCCGGAATGTGTGAGTAGTTTTTAATGAATTGAACATTGTTTAAAATCAATAATAGAACCAAATGTCTAATGATACCTTTTGCACTCAGAAATATTTCTAGTATTTTATGCAACCAAAACCTCAAGTTCAGAAATGGAAGCTGCGAAAAACGTCAGAATTAGTAAGGTCATTTTCTATCTCTGAGTCGAGTTTCCTTGTTGTAACCCCGGATTTGAAAGTCCGCAATGTACAAGTAGAAAGGTGGAATGCAATCCAAATGTAGAACTGTGTTTTAAGTTTCAATCTTACTGAATTTGGAGCACAATATGAAGCATATAAATTACTTGAATTCAAAATTAATTTTAATTATAATCTCATTAAGGGAGTACGAGTGTCAGAAATTTTGTCATAAGAATTAAAATGCCGACCTTTTAATTTGAAGATCATTGGTAATAGAAGAACAAGAGCAAAAAATTTGAAAATCCATAAAAGAATTTTTGAGTTATACGTCAAAATTTTGGCGGGAAACAATTCTCTCTGGAGTTTTCCTTCAATTTCCTTTAGCTGTTTATCTTCCTTAAAATATATGAGAATATAATTGGAAGTTTATACGATTTTATACATTGTCAATTTTATGCATTTTTAAGTGACCTATGACCGAAAAAATAAAATACATGTGCAAAAAATGTAAACCTATTCCATTGGATAAACCCCGAGGATATCGAATGCTTCTGAAATCTGACGCTCATATTCCCTTAACTCTTACTTTCAATAAAAACTAGTAGACTACAAATATTCAATCAATGCATCATATAGAGTTACACAACAAAGTGTCAAAAGTATCATAATTGTTTTTATATTTAAAAGTGTAAACAGCAAAGTGGACACAGACTTCAGACTCAAATTTCGAAATTTGGATTCGCAAGTAGATTAAAACATTATGTAAAACTTGTGTAAATGTCTCGGTTTTTACTGAAACTATAGATGTTTGAACTAAATTGTTTTTCAAAAGCACAGTGCCCTCTCAATAGGTATAAAGAGTGTACTTTATATGTCACAAATCACAAAATACCGAAGTTTCTGTTTAGTTTCTGCATATATAAGGCAATTTCGTTCATTTAATTATTTCTCTTAAGTGCAGATCTAGTTGAAAGATCATAACCTAAAAATTTGTAAAATCTGGTAGAGCACAAACAATGTGTACGACTGTTTATAAGAGCCAGAAAATTCTTCTTCTTCAATTTAAGATAAAAATGACACTTACATGTTGAGATGCCGAAGCCCAAAAAACGGACTGAGCACTATTACTGCATTCATCGCTGAGTTCATAGCCTGGACACGAGCTCGGATATTTTTCTATTCCATCTGGTTCAGTCGAGTTACCACACCAGGCCACGTTATCAAACAGATATCCTAATTAAAATGTAGCAATTATCTTCTCATGGTATTAATGCTAGGTTTACACCGCCGATCAGATCAACTCGATCATCTCGACAATGCTGTTTTCTCCCGATCATGACATAAAATTCATTGATCGAGCTAGCTCACGACATTCACTCGACTTCTACCCGATTTAATAAGACTGAAACTCGACCAATCTCGATCTCTTTACTATTCACGTACGACTTATGCATGATCCTCATTCGATCAACCAGACTTTGTCAGATTAAGCCAGATCATAATCCGATTTCTGCATAATTAACTAGACCTAATCGGGAAAAGATCGTGAAATGGTCAAGTGTGCTCGAGTTTTGTCCTGTAAGTACGTTTGTATATATGGGGATAAAATGCGAAATTCTTGGAACAGTTCAGCATTGTGGTAGAGCAGGAAAATTTGTGACCCGGGTGGCTAAAAAATGCCTCAAAGAAAAGATGATAACTGTGATAGATCTAGAGTAGCTGAGATGGTGGATTTGACACGGAAGGTGCGTAGTTTCGGTAAGACAATAGCAAATGCACAGGAATGAATGTTCGTTTTATCATACTAGCAGGTTGTCCTCCTCATCATGCGTCAGAATGCGACTGTGTGATTATCCTGTAATTACATGTAGGACTAATCTGATACATAAAACAGAAGACATATCATCACATGAATTGATGGTAGCTAAATTTAAAGTAGTTTCCGTGCATAACTTTAAACCGGCTTTCTGTAGAAAAACAGTTTTAAGAAAGTGAAAATGGCGAGCGGCTGCCCGTTGGGTACGTCAGTTGCCCGGTGCAAATCTTATCTTTTGATAAGAGTACCAACCTGCTCGGAAGAAACAATATTTTATTTTTGAATTCAAGTTTTTAGTGAACCTGTTTCTGGAGTGTGAATATTTTTTAAATCTTGGATTCAAGTTAAGATTTGGTCATCATAGGTGATCGATTGACTTTAAGCCCTCTGAAAGTCATCCTTTAATTCTACTGGTAGAATGCACAATCTGATACTCTTTTTATACAATTCTGATATAGAAAGGTATTTTGTGTCCTTGCATTCAAATATATTCTACCCAAAAACCACCGAGTCATGATAGACCTGGATTGGTTCAATGTGAAAAAAAATGTTATGTCCGCTTCGAAGCAATATAATCGCCAACTCGGAATATAGTTTTAAATTGGATCTTATGAGAAAACTTATTAAAAAGTTACCTATGAAACCCCTTAGCCAATTAGACCAAAATTGCCCATGGGTGGTCTCTTTTGAAAGTAGTGTCTGCCATATCGTCGGCTTATATAAGATGACTGCCAAAGGGAGACAAAGTTAAACATTGTACCAGAAGGATTTTCACAGGACCAATAGCAGCCAAAATTGGTCAAAATAGTCCTTTGATGTTCCCCTTTTTAAAATAGTATCTATCTTGTCTGCATGGAATCCAAGATGGCCGACAACGGGAAACATAATTTGATATTCGACCATTCTAAGATATATATACAAATATCTTCTACTCTTAAACTACTTTACCAATTGGCCAGAATTGAAAACTATATTCCTTGGCTAGACCCCACTTTCAGATAGTATCCGGCAGATTCACATACTATCAAAGATGATCATCAGCCAAACTTGATCACAATCTGAGCCATTGGATGACTCCTTTAAAAACTGAGGTAAGTACCTACTGAGACAATGAACTCTTGAAGTGCTACTGTGAAAAGATGTCGTTTTAAATCGAGTAAAGGTCTTGAGTGGTCGAGTAAAAGTCGGATACAGGTCGGGAAAAGATCGATTATTGGTCGGGAAAATCTTATATAGTTAAAAAGTAAATAATCGTGTTTGTCGAGTAATGATCGAGTTCTAATCGACTTGATCTGGAGGCGACTCGGCTTAAATCGAGAAGCGAATGAGTTAGAGTCGGGTAGAAATCGGCATGCTCGGCTAAAATTTTAAAACACGATCAAGACCAATCCCTTTTCAACCTCTTCAAGACTACCTCGATCAGACCCCGCTTGATTCCAAACCTGTTCTCGACATAAAATGCACACGACCTCTTTACGATATTTTTGACATGTCAAAAATATTCGGGAACACAGCTCGAGTTCAGCAGAGTTGGTAAGATCGCCTCGATTTGGTAAGTAGACCGAACACGAGCATTCAAGATCAGTGTCCCGTTCGATGAATATTCAGGAATATTCAAAGATCGAGTTCGCTCGAGTTGCTTTGATCGACAGTGTAAACCTACCATTACAGAAAATTATGTTACGTATCTAATGGTAGGTTTACACTGCCGATCAAAGCAACTCGCGATCGACCGAACTCAATCTATGAATATTCATGAATATTCATCGATCGGGACACTGATCTTTAATGCTCGTGTTCGGTCTACTAACCAAATCAGGGCGATCTTACTCTGTGGAGAAGAATTGAATGGAAAGTTTATGGACAACAGACACAAAATAAGAGCAAGGGTTCAACCTGGCTATATCTGGATTGTAGAAAAGAATGTCAGATTGTGCATGCTACTAGTAGAATTAAACGATGACGCGCAAAATTCAATCGACTAGCTATGCTGATAGAATTTGAAATTGAATCCACGATGTGCCCAATAACACACTCCAGAGGTAGATTAACTAAATAAATGAAATCAAGAATAAAATATTGTGTCTTCCAAGCAGGTAAGTATCAGAAGATATGATTCAAGCTAAATGACGTCGGGAAAATGCGGTTTTGAACATTTGTTTCATTAAAACAAGATAAAAAATCTTTAAGATTTGCACTGGGCGTATAAAGTATCCAACGGGCAACCGCTCGCCATTTTCACTTTCTAAAAACCGGTTTTTCCTACAGAACGACGGTTTAAAGCTACACGTATGAATGGAAAACTACTGTAAATCTAGTTACCATCATGTGATGATATGTCTTTTGTCTTCTGTTGTATTTATCAGATTTGTCCTACTTGTAATGATAGGAAAATCACACAGTCGAATTCTGACAAATGATAAGGAGAATGACCTGCTAATATGTTAAAACAACGGCAGTAGAATACCGAAGGAACGAGGGAAGTGATGATTAAAAAATCGACGTCCAAGACGTGGCAAAAACGGCAACAGAGAAAAACAATGACAAAACAAGGACGTGAGACAGCCACAATGCACGGAAATAAAAAGGACGACCTTAAGAGCTAAGGCACTCATAGTGTGAACTCCCATGAAAACCGGGAGTGATATCAGGTGCTCCGGAAGGGTAAGCATGTCCTTCTCCACTAGTGGCTTCCGTCACACTATTAGTGAGTCAATCCAGGGTCGAGTCAACACCGGGTATGTCAAATCATTGAAGGCGTGAAATCTAGCTGAAAATGTCCGTTTTCATTTGGGACACAGACATGTCATATCCGTCAATGATGTCATGGTGACGGCCAAAGAATATCTGAAGGGATGAAAGTAACAAAGGCTGAACAAATCCCTGACTAAGCAGCTTTTGGGACAGTGTTTTTGCTCTATGCAGACAATAACTGTATACACTACATGCTCGGCAGTAACGAATCAACTGTGAAGCGTACAGTCCATATGCTGGAGAGGTAGGTATATTGCTGCTCAGAAAGGGAAAGTTCACAATTGGGAAGTTAAAGTCATCACGTTTGTCATATAGCTTAGATTTCAAACGTCCATCTTCGTCAATGTATATCAAAAGATCTAAGTACGAAACTGAAGTAGGTATATCAGTAGTCTATTTAATTTCAAGCTCATTGGGATAGATCTGGTGTAAATATTGCTTGGATTTAGGATTATTAAGAGAAAGTACATCGTTTATGTAGCAGAAGCTGAAATTAAAGGACTGAGCTAAATGCTTTTGTATTTTGTGTGTTAGCCCTTGTAAAAACTTGGCCTCGTACGAGAAAAGAAAGACATCAGCAAAAGTGGCGCGCAGTTAGTTCCCATGGGAATCCCGATTGTCCGCTGAAAAACGCGGCCTCCAAATTCGACAAAATATTGTCTATTAAAATTTCAACATCTTGATTACGTCATTCTCTGTGTACTTCTTGTTTGACTCAGTGTGGTTCTTAACAAAATGCGTTTTATCTTTTCCCACTTCTAAATAAGTGTATCTGCGTTCTCCGTTTTTCGTGCAGAAACATTGATGAATCAAATCAGAAATTACTGTTTTCAATTTATTGTGTTGCAGGGTAGTATAAAGAGTAGAACAATCAAAACTTTATATGCTATGGCAAATTGCTAGAGGCTAACTGTTGAAGGAGATCTTTAGACTTTTTTAGAATCCACATCTGATTGACGCTTCTCGTGGAGTAGACCTTATCACAGTAAGTTTTAGGCCATCTCTGACCGCGGTAAATAAAGTAGTAAGGAGCTTGGAAAGTGGCTCAGTGGTGCATCTGGAGGATTCCGCAATGAATCTCTGTTTGTATGGGTTCTTATGAAGTTTAGGGACCCAGTATATGTAGAGGAGCTGATTGTTTTCTTCATATTAAAGCGAACATTCATTCCTTTATTATGCTGACTTTGAACCATTTGCTATTGTCTAACCCAAGCTACGCGCCTTCTGTGCCAGATCCGCCTTCTCCGCTACCCTAGATCTATCACAGTTATCATCCTTTCTTTGCAGCATTAGCCACATAGGCCACAAATTTTGCTGCTCTACCACTATGCTGAACTGTTTCCTAAACTTAACATTTTTCCCAATATATACAAACGTACCAGCAGGACAAAACTCGAGTATACTCGACAATTTCACCATCTTGTCATGACCAGGTCTAGTTAATCAAACACAAATCGGGTTATCATCTAGCTTAATCTTAAGACATGTTGGACGAATAAGAGTCGAGCATACGTCGTACGTGAATCGTAAAGAGATCGAGAATTGTCGAGTGTTAGTCATGTTCAGTCGGGTAAAGGTCGAATGGATGACGTGAATTAGCTCGATCAATGAATTTTATGACGTTGATCGGGATAAAGCAGCGTGGTCGAGTTGATCGAGTTAATCTGATCGGCAGTGTAAACCTAGCATAACACATGCAATATTTAATTATGAATTGACATCGAATTTTGTGGGCAAACAACTGCATTTCTACTCCTATAATTGTCAATCATAAGTTTTTTCTTCATGTTAAGCTGTTGCCTCATCCGGATTGAAATATTTTGACTTCATCTTAAGATGGTATTTGTTTTTTGTTCTTTATATCACAGCTCGTATAAATATTTATATTTGGTTTCTATATCTTATGACTTGATTTGATGAGACATTTGAGACATTTCAATAATTGGCTGATTTCCAGTTACTTAAGACAAACATGTAGTTGGTTACTAAATTTTGTATATAAAAGCTGAAGGAAATTATTATAACAAAAGCAAAAAACGATAATTTATTAATAATTTTAGTTAGATGTGGTAATCTTGGGCAATGCAACGTCATACATTGGTAGTAAGGGAGATAGCCCGGGAGTGAGAAAAATAAATGTCATTTTACGAGGATTGAAAAGCGACTGTCAAAGCACGAAAGCACGTGCTTCCGAAAGACTGCAGGTTGTAGGATCAAATTTTAAATGTTATTATTCTAAATATTCTGATCACAGGCACTTGTTTCATAAAAAAGTCAGTCCCTCCCTCTCTTCGAATATAAGTGGTCATGGAAATTAACAAGAAAACAATATTTTGCAACACAGGCACAGTTGTGCAAAAATATATCATAAATCCGTGAAACAGTACAATCAAGACATCGACGGGATATGAAATAACCAGCCAATAACGAGTTGATGAAAGGCTTGTGAAAACCATAGTTGTTTACCTCGTGAAAGAAGAGAAGGCTGAGTGATCTTTTTTTATAAACAGATGTCTGTGTTTTGGACTCGAAAACTGATATTTAGATTTTGTAGATTTCACTTCCCCAGGGCTGTTCACCAGAATATAAATATAATTCAGGTTACAGGCGATGTATATATCGTGACGTACCCTGGATGTGTATTGTAATTCCTTCGGCTTCGCCTCAGGGAACAAAACTTAACATCCATGGTATACCCCGTCTGTAACATAAATAGCATGTAATGTTTAACTGTAAAAGTGGTAATTGCTAAACACTTTTACATGTAAGCGAATATTACCTGTTAAAGTATCGGATACCGTATACAAATTCTTTCCTTTGTTACTGTATCTCATTACTAAGGCATAGACGTTTTCCCAGAAAATAAACTGAAAATCAACAATATGATAAAAAAAACAACAGGTTTCAAAAAAAGTTGTAACATAGTGTTCAGCTTAAAAGTTTAGAAATTTAACGCGTTGGAAAGTCAAATGCAGTAATGAGATCGATGCTCAGATCTACAGATCAAGATTTATTTGGCCTATTATCATACTTCAGATCTGCAGTCCTGGTACTTAAAGAACTAAAAAAGCAGTTCCTGAACTGCATTGATAAATTTCAAAATCTTTCGCGTTTCTGCAAACAGTGTTTACGTATCAATTATAGAGCTCAAATGATCTGTTACTTCTACAGCCATCGTTATGATTGACATGTCTCGTAACGTAACCCTATTTGGCCAGCATGCATGCAGGCCGAAGAATCTTCATACCATCACATGTTTTATACCCATAATTACAAACTTTGACTTATGGCGACAAGCAGTACCACCGAGTTATTTTTTTTTCTATTACTATTTTTCATATACATCTTTGAACAGACGCACGCTTACGGAGCTACTGTTTGATTAGGATCAGATGATATAAATTATTGACTTGAATGTTGACAAGAGTACGTAGCATGCTTGAGCCAATCAGTTTACTATCTGTCCGACCTATTTCAGACATTTTGTGGTCATTCAGTAGTTTTTACTTGCAGACTTGATTTCTTTCCCTTTTAGTTGTTGGTATATATAAAATCACTTGAAGACTAAGTGTTAGAGAGTGTAAGTCTGCGACATAATTCTACACATTTTTTTTAGAAAGAGGTGGAATGATGTCATCATTACAAGTGCAGTTGAAAATGTGTAAAACAAATTAGCACAATTATAAATTATATAATTTACACAAAATGAAAAAAGGTCATTGTGCATAATTACGCCGTTACAATTTAGTTTAGCCTTTTTTCAGATAAGTGTGAATCTACATATCCTTTCTTTCTAGTATTTTTGAACTTTTGTGTGAAATACTGACCTTGTGTTCTGGTACGTAATGCCCGCTTTCTGAAAGAAAATCTTCATATCTATCGATGGAGAAATTACATTTATGTTGAAATGCTACGGCTTGTTTCACTTTGTTCCACAACGATGTGCAGTTTATATCACTGAAAAATATCCAGTTATATAATGCAAATTACCTTCAGTGCTCAATACTGAAAAAAAAAAACAAACAAAAAAAAACTGATAGACAATTTCCCCGACGCAACGGTCAAGAACAAAAGGACAAAGAAGGGTATCGGAATTCGAGGAAAGCTGGACTTCCGTAATATGCTTTGTGTACTTGCTCTCGGGAAAATATCTCATATGGATACACTTTCATACTTTCAAATTTTGGCATTTCATTTTTCGTTATTTCCGAATGTTATTTTGACCATTCCGTTTCTACTGCAAACACCTCAACATTTTATTTTGCCATGTTTCCTTGCAATTGACTTGATGAGTACCTTGTAGATGTTTATATGTTTGTCTTCTAGGTAACGAATAATAAGAGCTGTCCAACTAATTTGTATGTTATGTTTGTTGACGACCAGGCATCCATGGATAAAGAGAAACATGGGCGAATCATTACTCGACATTTAACAGAGCAGGACATGCTTACCCTTCCGGAGTACCCGATATCATGAAAGTTCACACTGTGAGTGTCTTGCTTTGAAAGTTGTGTTAATATTTCTGTGTTTTGAAGCTGTCTAACGTCATTGTTTTTCTGTGTTCTCGATTTGGTCATGTCTTTGAAATTTATAATTACAATGAACCAATCATTTGTTCCTTCGGTAATTCCACTCGAACCAGTGCTTTGGTTGTCTATGAGGTATAAGCAAAGCGCATTGCCGAAGGCTTCATGATGATTCCAAGATAAATAGCAACAATGAAAGCGTTGTTCTATTGTATGGTTTTAACATTTTTTTCAGAGAGACTTTATTTCATGTGCATTTACTCCCGAAACTTTCATTGTTAATCGGTACCTATGTCTCTGAACTCTGCATTGAATATCTGTTTTATAACTTTAGTCAGGGAACTACAAAACAGATACTGATTAGTTCCCTGCTTCAATAAAATAATATTCAATCAAAGCATAAAATAAAAAGATACAAATGTAACAGGAAACACCTAACAATGCCTAAAAACAGTTACATGCCAAAATGTAGCAAGGACACAAATAAAAAAGGCAAACGTTAACAACGATAGGAACTCGGGGCAGATGGACTTGGTACCAACACTAACAAAAGCCATCCGTTACGTTAAAACCGGTTGATGGGTACCCAAACCTTCCCTTTCTCTATTCCATTTCCGAACAGTATGATAAACATACAAAAAAAACAATACTGGTAGAATACTTACTCTATGACCACAATACCTTGAAAAAAAAGAGAAGCAATAAGTATTTTTGAAGGATGTGTGAAAGGGTCCTCCCCGCTTAATCACTAGGTAGCTCAATGTTTTCTGGCAAAATACTGTCGCACTAGAAAAATCAATTTCAAAACTTCCAGAAGGGTTTGGTACATGTAATGAATCATTATGTATGATTAACAAGCGATTTTGTCTGCAATTTTGACATATTTTACAGGTATCGATCTACTTTCAACATCCGGAACTCTAATGTATAATCTCGTTTCTGTCATCCGACTTTCTCATTTCCAGGACCCATTCCACTTGACGCTAATAAAAAATACGTTATCTTGTTTGATTTCTTTACCGAAAAGGGTCATAAAGTGTATAATTCTTGAAGAAAAAAATATTCTTGTTCAGAGAAAATGAATACGACACTTAATTTGATCGAGCTTCGAACCATAAATTAGTACTACATACATGTAGGTACATTTTTGTAAATGGTACCCGGTAAGATCGTTTCTTGAACATTCTCGGAGGTCGCAAGTCAATACTTACAGACCACCATCTCCCCCTCTCCTAAGTTGTTAAACTCTGTTATTTAGCAAAAAAAAAACATCAAAACGCATACCTGTTACATAGAACATTTGATCCAAAGTCATTTTTATATAACAAACATTTTCCAATGAATAAACCTTTCCAATCATCAGTGTCTCTATATGATGGTTGTCCCTGACAAGACGTTAAGCCATCAGATACATGTACATGTATGCAAATATAAGTTATAATAAAAATCAACACCATGTCTACAATCTACTTCCGTTTATCACGAGGATCAAGTATCTTCAACAGGTGAAAGTGATTAACATAGGCTACCTTGACATGTGGAAGTTACGTCTCTGACAACATAAACCCTGTTAATAAATGAGGCTAATCTACTTAACACATCCTTTTTGAATTTTTATGTTTTTATTTATCCTTATCGTTGTAGGAATTCGTATATTTTTTATCAGATTAATTGGAGGAAGCTCGATACCAAGCAAATATTATGGTGGGTAGTACATGTGTAACATTATTGTAATGAGAACTTTTAGTTACTTACGTTATCTAACGTAAAAGAGGCTCAGATTCTAAACGCTTTCGAAATAAAGTCTGTGTCGATCGGACATATCTATATGCTCAAATGCTGATATGTTGTATTTATTACATTTATATTGCCATATATAACAGTACTGGTTACATTCTTGAAGAACGTTTTGACATAGTTTTCACGAATATATTTAAGTTGTTTCTCACCATGCAAATTCGAATTTTTTCTGACACGTTTAGTACTAATGAATGTTCGTTAAAATTTGAAATGCATGCAAGTTTGCAATATAAAGCGGTTTTCTGTCAATCGTTCACATATTTAAACTCTATTCAAACTTCAACAAATAGATAATGGAATTTCCATTCTGCTGACTGCATTGCTGAATATTTTTGCTCAAAATTTTGCATGACTATGTAAAAATACCGTACACTTAGCTTCTAAATTCGGTAATTACTTATAAACAGATCATACACTTTTGAGGAAAAACAACTTTTTATAAATCTCTATTAAGTTTAAATGGAAAATATTTACCGCGTGCGATTGTAACCGAAAATGGAGCGTGATCTGACATGTGTAGTGTCACCATTCACCTGTCGTCTTGCCCGTCGATTAAATTTTCTTGCCTGTTCGCCCTCAAAATAAAAAAATCCAACACTTAGAACTTTAAACCTGTCTTCCAAAGACAAGGAAAATTCGCATACACTGCGATCTTTGCATGATTTTTATCGAAACAGTGTCATTTTTCAGTTATGTATGGTCATTTTTTATCTTCATGCAAAAATATAGAAAATTTCATGTTCAAATAAAGCAGATATTGTAAAATTTCCATTATCTAAAAGAAGTGAATCAGACTCGTCCAGTGAATACTCAGCGAAAGAAGTTAAGAATAATTGTTCGTTGACCATATTCGTGCTTTAGGTTTCTTGCCAATGCATAAATACCCACTCTTTCTGACTGAAACAGACATAAAAACTATGCATTTTATTAATTAGTTTTGCAGTTTAAAAGGACATGATAAATAAATACCTTCATTAAAGATCTGATGGTGGCTTTGGGTTGTTGTTGCTCCCCTTTTGGTCGTTGTCTCTTTGACACATTACCCGTTTCCCTTCTTTTTTCTATGTATATCGAAGTTGTGGTTAAATTTGTATATGCATATGGTCATCAGTGTAGATCTAGCATTTGGAAGACCAAATACCATGGAAAGTATGAAGAGAAAAACAACCAAAAGTATCAATAAATAGAAAGCCACATAGAACTAAAACATTCATTACTCTATTACTTCGGTGTTTTGTGTATATTAAGCCATCTTTGAAACTACGGATTTCACAACTTAGGAGAAAAATACCATCGTTAGCTATTTCATTGCATAAATTAGATACTTTCTGAAGATACTGTGCTTTCCAATGTGCTACCGTAAGCCTAATATGATTTAACTTCGATTTTAATAACTTTATTGCTGTTATTTAACATGTACAACCACCGACTTATCCAGTCTTAGTACAAAGGAATTCCAATTGGCTACTGCATGGGGATTAAAGGGAACTTTTATCTATTTTGTCGTTTTGTTTTTGCTGTTTGTTTGTTTGTTTGTTTTTGTATTTTTGCCCAAATTCTAAACGATTTTTTTTCTCAGCAGTAAGGAGGGTCTAACACCTGAAACCCCTCTCAATGTGCAGCTGATAGATTGTTTACTATTTTTGGCGAACTGCATGTATTGTATTCCAATTTAGTTTTGTAAAATCAAAAAGTAATTTTGCGCTTCAAGGTTCATATGCCACATGTTTTGAGAGGTTCAAAAGATGAATTTGCAATTTGGTTTTGTCGCAAAAGTATGTCATTCTGTAAAATCGGTGCATACAACATGCTTTATTAAATTGACCTATGAACAAATATCTTGTCAAAATCCTCTATGGTTGACATATTTTGGAAATTGAAATTTAAATGTCTTATTAGTACTTATTCTTCTGTGATCAATATCTATATTATACCAAACATAAATAAAAAAGTTTGTCGTGAAGACGAAAAAGTAAGGTCACACTTTGGAAACAGATTTTTGTAAATATAGAGGGAAAACAAATTATGGTAAGTTAATATACCGTTTTTATTTGCAAAACGACAACAGTAGGATCATATGCATTCCTTCTTAATATGTGTCGATTCGGAAACGATTTTCAATTAAAAAAAATTTAATTTAAAATTAGTTGCATTGCTTCACAGAACTCAACAAAACGACATGAGAATAATTTAGGTGAAGTAATTTGCGATCTGCTACATTTTTTATTACATGTACTTTTATTTAGGGCTTGCTACATGGTGTGAGGTTCCTCACTGTGTTGAAGACCGTACGGTGACCCCTAGATGCTTTGTTTTGGGTCGTTTTAACCTGGATATGGGATGTTGTCTCCTTGATATTTACCCCATTTCCTTTCTTTTTCATATTTATAGAGAAAACATATTGAAATATATCAGTTGTATTGAAATTTTAGCAATATGTAGATGTATAATTATAAAGTTACATTGGTGTGAAAAAGTAAAAAGAAAATGGGGTGATACCGTTAACTAATCACGAAGGAAATCCAATTCCTATCATATTTTTTTCAGCCAATGATTTTATCATTCAGATCATACTTAGAGTAAATACTGTAAAACCTCTAGTCTGAGGGAGACTTTCATTTTCTTATTTTTTGTATACCATTGCATCTACAAAGGTCTTTCAGAATAAACTTGTCTTGTTTAAAAACATAATTCTTTTGTAAGTTTTGTGCAAAGAACTTAAACAGATGATTAGAACGTCAAGACCTATCATTTCACCTACTCTTATAAAACGAAATATTGAACGTCTACATGTATGTTTCACAGGTGCTTGAGGACATGACCCTGTATTGGGCTCTATGGTCTCTCCCCCTTTTTGTAATATGAAAACATATCCTATTTTACTATCAATGTGCATTTCGATTTCGACATGTCGAAATGCACATTTACAGTAAAATATTAGGAAATTGACGATAGATATATGTTATATTAATACAAATAGCAAAAATAAATGGCCAACATTGAAAAATGGCGTAAATATTATAAAAGGGGGGGACCATAGGGGGCCAATACAGGGTCCTGTCCTCAAGCACCTGTGGTATGTTTTAAACGAATGGACAGCATTCTGGAATGTGATTCCTAATGTCTGTGTGAGGGGGATCTTACATTGTAGGTCTGAAAATACTTATTTAGTGCATTTTTTTCAGAGACATATTTAAAACACATTTATTTAAATGTCTCAGATTTTTTTCATGCATGAAGAATTATAACATATAACATTGATGCCCTATAAAAGAATCTATGGAGTCACGAAATCGACTGTATAATTATGCTGAAAATTCAAAATTAATTTGTAATTGTAAATATGCTCAAAAAGTTTCTCTGTGATGGTGTAATACATCATATATGTCAAAAATATATGTTATATGTATAAAAACACACATTCTTAGATTTTTGGGTTTAAATTCCATTATTGTATTCAATTTAAGAAAAGGGCAAGTATATCTCTTTTATATTTTAAGTTCAAGGTTTTATACAAGTTCACCAATTCAATTAAAGGGTATTTAAAACTTTGAAATATTATACAAAGAAAGTCAACATTTGTAAATAAAAACTATTTGCGATACATGGGGCATAAATTTTGCCTTTGTATAACCACTGCCTGTCAAGACTTCTTAATCATCAATATAAATAAAGGATTACTCAATTTAAATGGTCCCTAATGAAACAATGATACTAGAAATGTTTATGTAAGGATTTTTTGTTTTTGTTTTGTTTTAGTAAAAAGATTTCTTTTAACTCCTCTGAATTTTTCATGGTTTTAAAAACTTTTTTAAATGAATGATTGTGTATTAATAGGATTAAATGAAATTTTGCTAGAATGCCCATAGAGATGTATAAAACGAAATCATAGCAAACCGAGTCAAGTTATTTGACATAATCTGACATGTTTTCAAAACAGTCATGATTATTTTCTGGTAAAAATATTTAAGATCGATTAGGAACAACGAGAGGAGAGGGTTAAAAACAAATCAAGTTAAAACATGACATAAATGATCCATCTTGCCATTCAGGTTAGGCATATCAGAACTGGAACAAAAACTCCTCAGACAAATGAACTTAATTTTTATTATGAGCAGACAGAAAACCACTGCCTGCAGCCACATATTTGCACATAAGATTGTGGCTAGAGCTGGGGCTAGAGGTACGTTCCTTTGGCCATCAACATCTTTAGGGATATTCAAGAAAGGGGCACATACATAAAATTACGACAAACAAATAAACTCAGACGCAGTGCTTACGCTGGAAATGTGTACATATTTTTTGTCTTTTTTTCAGGCTAAAGTTCAAGGGAAGCTACCTTCTGACAAAATTCAAGGTACATGTATTTACAGTTTTCTACTGATTTATTGTTTTTGTTACAACTTCAGAATGAAACATCTTATCAATTAAATATTTGATATACAAAACAAACATGATTTTCTTCTTTGTGTTATGATACTGATTATCAACCAATATACATGTATTTGGGTGGAATTAATTGAAAAAAAATCTTTTGAGCAAAAAAACATTCAATGAATGGATTAAGCTCACTTCAGAGCTATAATTGTGAAAATTTTGTCTCCAACGTTTCACCCGATGATTATCAAATTAACTGGATAAAGGCCTTTACACACAAGTACCAACATTCTGACGATCGTATTTTTAAAAAAAAACAACTGACTCTAGAAAATGTAGAAATTCTCGATTTGGATGCATTAATTCATAACGGACTACAAAGCATGAGAGACGCCTTTCAAATGTTGTCATACACACGTTAATTAAACCCTGCATGTGCAAGCTACGGATTAATTTCTTGCGCGTTGTAGGTCCTTAATTCTTCGACGTGGGCCAGAAAGTTGTTGTCTGACAGGCTAAAAACCACCAACTTATTTCTTTTACAATTTCAACTGAATTTCCCAATTTTCAAATTTGTCTGGATAATTTATGAAACCATATATTTTCCAAAAGGTACACATATTGTCTACATCATATCAAACATGTCAAAATTTCAACGTACATTTTTCAGCCTTTAAAGATAGTTCCGAATGTTGGAAAGCCCTATCTATAATTTAACATGATAACGACAAAAAATACGCTTCATAGTATACCAGAAAACCCCCTTTGATAAGTATCCATAGTATTATTATAATCACTAAACCTTGATCTCAAAATATGCCTGATGTACAAACAAGTGTATCATTTATTTCATTCATACATATATTTTTAAAGGTGCGAGGATTCAAATTTATATTTACATATGTTCAAAGCTCTGATTTGCTGATTTTGTGATTTGAAACTGCCATATTCTGCTGCCGTTGTTGAAGCCTGACAGTATCATGATATAAGTGTAAACTTTTATGAAAAAGAATGGAAATAGGGTAAATGTCAAGGAGACAATATCCCATATCCAGGTTAAAACAACCCAAAACAAAGCATCTAGGGGTCACCGTACGGTCATCATAGTATTTTTTTTCTGCGAAGATGCCCTTCAGCTTAGTTTAAATGATCAGAAAATTTACTTACTTATAAATACTACGCTACATTTGTAGCTGATTGATAGTCTATGTATTGACAGTCCTTGTTGTGTTTTAGAGTGTTTTAGAATCTTGACATTTGCGGTCAATGACCTGCAAAGGCTTGGAAAAAAATACGCCAAAACCTACATGAACAGCGGTTACGAATGAGATTATTAGCAAACTGCACATTGTACATAAAACGAGTAAATGAAAATGCAATAACACATCGACCATTAAAAAAAAATAGTATATGCGCTTAACTAAAAAAGGATTGGACCTTTCTGAGTTTTATTAGGGGATATTCGACCTGGATTTCGTGTGCTCTAAAAGATTTTTATCGATTCGCAATCAGATTATTTTCGTCGATATAGTCAATAGATAAAGTTTTACCCCAAAAGTTTGCTTGATATTTTATATTATCAAAAAATGAAAAACAAAAGAAGTTTTGTAAAACAAATCCAGCTTTGATAGTAATAGTAAGATAAAAAGGGCAAACGCTTGTTTGCAAACCAGCAGAATATGAGATTATTTTTCTCCATATGTGCTTGCATTCGCGGTTTATAATCCAAATAAGTAATACGCATCGGTTATTTTTATGTCGCCTGCTGTAAACAGAGTCGACACATAGGGATTACTTATCCGTCGTCTTACGTCGTCGTCGTCGTTCTGTGTCGTCTGTCGGTTTTTGAATTCGAAACTCCTTCAAAACTACTAGTCCGATTCCAACCAAACTTTCAGGATATGTTGTTCACTTGGTGTAGTTGTGCACGTGATTTTTGGAATTTTGAATTTACAAATTTTGGAGGTTCACAGAGCCAAAATTGCTCATTTGTGAGTCTGTCGGTTTTGAATCCGCAACTCCTTCAAAACTGCTGGTCAAATTCCAACCAAACTTTCAGGATTGTAGATCTGTACTTGATACTTAGAATTTGGAATTTACAGATTTTAGAGGTTCCCAGAGCTAAAATTGTTCATTTGTGAGTCTGTCGGTTTTTGAATCCGCAACTCCTTCAAAATTTCTGGTCCAATTCTAACCAACTTCCAGGATATGTTTCTCACCTGGTGTAGATGCCCACCTGATACTTAGAATTTTGATTTTTCATATTCTAGAGGTTCACAGAGCCAAAATTGCTCATTTGTGAGTCTGTTGGTTTTTGAATATATGCAACTCATTCAAAACTGCAAATCCAATTCCAACTAAACTTTCAGGCTATATTTTTCACCTGGTGTAGATGCGCACCTGATACCTGATTTTATATATTTTAGAGGTTCACAGAGCAAAAATTGCTCATTTGCTAATCTGGTTTGTTAATCCGCAATTCGATCATTTCCAACCAAACTTGCAGGATTTGTTGTTCACCTAATCTTATTGTGCATCTGATATGTAATATTTTGATTTCACAGATTTTAGAGGTTCACTGAGCAAAAACAATTTAGTTTGTTAATGTGGAATTCTTTCAAAACTATAAGTCATATTCCAATAAACCTTCCAGAATATGTTGATCACTTGATGTAATTGTGCACCTGATACTAAAAATTTTGATTTTACAAATGCAGAGTTTCGCTGGGCAAAAAATGGCTCTTCTGTAGGGCAAGCGACACAAGTGTTCCATGGAACAACCATCAGTTTTTTTTTATTTTTGTATTCATTGGACTTTACAGAATACAAAGATGCTTTCAGAGCTTATGATACAAATGGAGATGGAAGAATAACATTTAAGGAGTTGAAAGATTTTATGAAAACAATGGGAGTAAAAACATCGGATGCTGAATTGCACTCGATGATGAAAGGAGGTGATAAAGATGGTATGTAATAATAATCAGACAGTATATTGAACATTTTTGTACTTTTGTATATAACCAGACGATATGGAATATATGCTGATGTCTTGCAGCAAGCGTATTCTACTGAAAGCTGCTGTCGGAAAATATTTATACGTACGGTTTATGATAATCATTTACAAATTACGATCTATCCTTTGTTTGGCAACAGATGACAGTGAATGTAAGAAAACTATGCCAATTAATTTTATGTTGATTACCACGCATTCATGGATATTTGGAAGCATTGATATTGTGTTGCTCGACTATTACCAATGAATTTCGCTCCAACTGGTGCTAAGGGCCGTGATGAACTTACTATGAGGTATGAGCAAAGCTCATTGTTGAAAGCATCACCTGACTTCAAAATGGAGGAAAACAATGAAAGCTTTGTTTCAATGTTTGGTTTTACAATGTATTTGTAGAGACTTTGTCTCAGGTGCATTTATACCATATCCTTTTATTACTTACATCAAAAGAGTGAATATTTCTTACTTTATTTTTCATCGATTTCAGGTAGTGGGTATATAGAATTTGAAGAATTTATAGCTATGCAATGTAACCAAGAACAAACACAGACTACAAAGAAACCGGTTAGTCAAGAGTTAAGGAAAGCTTTCAGAGAATTTGATAAAGATGGGAATGGTAAAATTACTGTAAAAGAATTGAAAGAAGCAATGAAGAAATTAGGGAACAAAATATCAGAAAAGGAAGCCAAGAAAATGATGAAGGAAGTTGATGAGAACGGAGACGGAGAAATTGATTATGAAGGTAAGGTAAAAGATTAATATTACACAAGTATTAGCTTTCCAAAATGTTAGTCTAAAGTCAGTATTCTTTTACCTAGACAATGGTATATATTTTGTTTGAAAATTTACCAGAATTTCCTAGCTACATATTCGTAACGGTAACCAAACAAAACTCGCAATATAATTCAATATTATTCGGTTCTCCTGATCTAAAGGAAGGACATATACATTTTGTACTTAACAAACGAACTGGTTTCTGTGTCTTTTACTCCAACAGAACCAGTAAAAAATCATTACTAGTGTTAATATAGAAAATAATGCATGTTTATTTATATACCAACAGTTCGCTTGAAGAATGGTATCTAAAATTATCTCAAAATTATCGCGGAAAAATCAATGATTGAACATCATGATCGCAAGTGTTAATTTATTAATATGCAATGATATTGTCTTAACCTGATATTAATCAAATGAACACGTTACACTGTATTGACCGTCATGCAATGCAAAAACTGACGTTTTACCGAAATGCAACGAAAACATGGACGCCTTACCGGATGTACATTTTCTGATTCTAATACTGTCTGACGCCGTGACGTCAGACAATAAGTCACGGGAAAATCAGGTATCGGTTTTGCAAGAAAACACCAGGTTATTACTCTGAGAGTTTTAGTCCTCTGAGCTGAACTACTCTTCCTTAGTGATAATATGAGTTTTCATACACATTTAATGCAAATCAACTTCCAACGAGCTTTCCGGTACTAAAACAAAGAGTAAATTTAGTAAAGCCAGGTTTCTTTGGCAAAAAATGGTGTTTGAAAAGAGGAATTTTCACCAATAAAAATATTCAAAGATGCTAAGCTTACATGTGATTTAAAACTCGGCACACATTTTAAATAAATAGACATGATTTTTGGTGAAGGTATTTTTTTATCTGTAGGCATAAAAAGTTCATACATTCTACTGGTTGAACAAAAACATTGAGATAAATTAATGCCTTCAAAACGTCCCTATATCGTTGACACTTATTTGATTTACTTATTAGATAATATAGAATTAAATAGTATTTATAAACACTTTTTTGTAAATTTTTATTGCATTTATACTGTATGTACCTTAATCACTAAAATGCCTATCCATTCCTTCAAACCTGTTTAAGCCACGTACGGCTTAATAGGTGTTTATGAAGTAAATTAAACTTTAACACAAGGAAATTTAAGCTTAGCTGTGGAAATCCCCAATTTAAAGTTATCCAACCCAAGCTTATCCAAGAGAAAATCGTCATTCTTGAATTAAACATATTTTATTTGCTCAAAACGATAGCAATTGGGATTGAGCACAAGTTTTTACAACAATATTAACAGCCCGCGTCATTCTTGTTCGCTATATCGTTTCGTTTTGTGTTCGTATTGTGAATTCTCCTCATCTGACATCGTGCAGTATATCTAGAATAGTCTATCACCCCATGTAAATCATTTTGATTTATTGTACTTACTAATATCAAATTTCTTGATGTTTTATACAACTAAAACGGAGACCAATAACCTTGCATTATTGGATAAAGGGGACAAATAACTAAAATACCGAAGTTACTGTGAATTTAATTTCTGCATATGCGCATTTCGACAACTTATGTCTCTTCGGTGCAGATAAAATCTATACGTTTGGAAGACCATAAACTCAAAGATATGTAAAAACTGATAGAGAACAGATAACCAATATGATCTAAATATAAAGCCAAAATCAGCTAAGGACAGAGCATTGCATGAGTGAGATACTCCTTAGTTTTCAACAAAATTTACAAAAAATTAGATATTGTAAGGTTCGAAATATGAAGTTATCTAAAATGCATGGTTATGGATCTCCGTTTGAATTGTATGAAACATCAAGAGCTTAGATATAGTTTAAGTCAAAATGCTTTACATGGGGGTATTTTTATAAGAATAAACGTCATTCCATAGCATTTGTTCAAATTCAAGTGCAGGGACGTACTTGAGACCAAAATGACGTGCAATCAAAATTTGGTCTGAGGATTGATGATGACAAAAACACTGGTGTAAAAATACCAAGAGCGTTTGGTGCTGAGGTATTTAAATCAACAAAAACAATATACAAGCGCTCTGCCCTTTGAATTTCATCGATGATAAATTCATTTGACTGAAATTACTTCCGTGTTATTACAGCAGCAACGCCATGCTATAAAATAATTTTTGCATTTAACCCTTGACCAAAGGCTTCGTTTCTGCCTCGGGCTTACCCATGTAGCAAACTCGAAACGAAAAAACGTGATATTATATGTTATTCGGGAATCTTCACAGGGGATACGGGTTCATATTACCTGTCTGTGTTTTATATCTCCTGAGCCGTCAGGCGAAGGGCATATAGGGCACAGACAGAGAATATGAACCTGTATCCCCTGTGAAGCCCGAATAACTTTTATATTCTGCTAGAAGTGCTATAATTTTTCTATTTAAAGCGTTTAAAAAATTGTAATTTTGCTACCACGGGGATACAGTCTAATATCCCCTGTCAAGGTAACCAATCAAACTGCAGGATTTACCTGGATATTTAACTTCAACAGAGTATAATAATCTATATGTACCTACTATTGTAATGATTTATTGTAAATTGAATAATATTTTTTTTCAGAGTTTGTAAAAATGATGTCCTAGAACTAAGAAAAGAAAAGGTATCAGCAAATGGTGAAAAGTTTGAACTAATTTTGCTGTAGTGCAATAGATAACTAATGTTATAGTTCCGGTGAAGCAGTAAAAACACTCACGATGTCGTACAATTCGCCTATTGATGTATATTTTGTAGATTAACATAAGTCATGTAGATAATATCAGGACAAATATGTATTCTGGAAAGAAAAGATTGAATATTTAAATGTTCATATGTAGCATGTAGCAGCAAGCCTTCATTTCACACATGCTACATATTTGTCCATGTAGATTTGCCTCTGCAATATCGATTATATAATATTCTGTATTTGCTTGATCCAACATGGATGAAATTGCAAATAAAGTTATTACTAAAATTAAGATAATCTCTCTACCATAAATAAATCCATAATCATACCCTCACAGATGATATCCTTGCATTCTTTGGGGGGGGGGGGTATTAACTGTTATTGTGTTATTGGGTAAAATTGATTCTCTGTTAGCTGTTATTGCAAAATATAATGTTGGGTTAGCTGTTAATGGGTAGTTCTGTGTTAGCTGTTATGAGGAACATTCAGGTCACTGTTAGCTGTTATTGAACAGATCAGTTTTGTGTTGTTACAAAGAAATACCCAAAATTTTCGCGCCCCGCTCCGCTCGCCGATTTTTTCTTTCCTTTCTAAGTTGGAATTCACCTTTTCAAATCAAACCAGAAAAATTAGCCTTCTATACGAGTCCCAGAGACTCTGCTCTCTTTAGACAATATAGAAGGGGTCTTTATACTGCATGGAGCGTTGCATTTCTCCGCACAATTTGGCTACAATGGTTCGCGGTCAGGCTTTCTGTATTATGACCTGACTGCCCCCGCATAGACAGGGCATTCCCCTATCCACCAACTGGGGACGCGCAGGGCAGCTCTAGCTGGAGCCCCTGAAAACCGATTCAGGTGCCAGGAATTTGAAATAAAATCAACTCCCATCACAACACACATTTTATAACCTCAAGCCTTGACACATTTTTTTAGAATTTTATATACTTGTTGCCCTTTTTAATGTTATATTATTTAACAGTGTTTTGGGACTTTTTTACTCAAATTCCAAGTTATGATTAACTTGACTAATCAGAATGTAGATGAAGAAGTTATACAATTGTACACAGTATCTATATGATTAAAAAACAGTCAAATACTGAACTATATAGAAATCAGAATAAATAGACTATATATGGCAAATTAGTCAAATGAATAATAATTCATCTCTACACCAAGAGTTGAAATTGAAAAACACTCATACAAGAAGTGAAATTGAACACCGATAGCTATATGATGAAAAAAGGAAATTTCATAAATGAAAATCCACACATACTGATTTTTGAAAGTTATTCCAATGTTCGACTCTTGACAACTGAAAAACATGTTGATAAAAAAAAGGCAGTAAGACAATGTAATACATATCAACTGCGCATTTCATTCTTAGCATCACTGAGACAATACTTCTTGTGTCATTTGAGTTTGTCAGTTCTGAGATAAGACTCAATAATTTTATTCACGAAAAGAATTAGACTTCATGCGAGCTGTTACTACTAGAGGAGGAAGAACAGTAAAAGTGTCTGAAAAATTCAGCAAGTCCAATCCAAGACATTTAAAAAAAGTTTAGGGCTATTGAATTCTTCGCCTTGTACAGTGATAATGAGTAACAAATGAAGTACTTTTTAGTCACCTACCGGCGGTAGCTGAAGGGGACTTTAGGTTCGCGCTCTGTCCGTCCGTCCGTCCGTCAGTCCCGCATCAGTTTTCTGCGTTTTTTTCTAAACCCTTGGAGATATTGATTTGATATTTGTATGTGAGTCTACCTTAGTGAGTTACAGACCAAGATTAAGTTTGGTTCCTGTCTACTGATTTTTGGAAGAGTTATGGGACTTAGAAAACATATTTTACCATTTTTGCTAGTGTAATAATGCCTTTTCCCAACCATTGGCGGATCCAAAGGGGGGTTCCGGGGGTTGGAACCCCGTTTTTTTTCTTGGACAATCATGTATTTTTAATGATTATCATGATGTTTTACTAAGAAAAAAACCAAAAGCTTTCTTTCTTTTTCTAATTGGAACCCCCTTTTCAAATTTCCTGGGTCCGCGCCTGCTACCGGTAGGGGACTTAGTAATGCCCTGCAATGCGATCCACACTTGTTGATAATGAAGTCAATGAACATGTTTATGATGAACAATGATAGCCTAGGAATGTATATCTTCTCCACAAGAAAGTTTTATTGAATAAGATGACTGTTAACCAAGTTTTACATTTATATGTTAGCTGTTATTGACTTGATTTACACTGTTAGCTGTTATCACTTATTTGAATTATCTGTTATCTGTTATTTGAAAAATCAATTTGCTGTTAGGCTGTTATTGAATCGCCCCTCCCCCCCTTCTTTGATAGACTCCACTCTTTCTTGAAGGTAATAGGCAATGTAGTACAGACGAAAAAGTGAACAATATCAGTAGAACAGGGATACATTTACATGTTTTCAACTTGTTCCGTTCAGTATTCTGCGAATGTAAATATCATGAATGTGATCGAAAGCAGACCAAGTGGAGCAGACTTTGCATTAAGGCACAAAACATGTACATCTAGTCTGGCAAATATTTAAGCAAACAAATACATTTTGAAATTGTGCTTGATTAACTACATTGTAGCTCAAAAGTTGGAATATACTGTTAAAAAGATTTTACGACTTTTAAAGCTCAGTGAATAATAAAATACGGAAGTTGCTGTTAATTTTGTTTGTACATATGCGCATTTCGACAACTTATGTCTCTTCAGTGAATGTCTTCTATATTTCTGACCATTATACTACCGCAAAATTTTGCGATCGAATTATGGTATGGAGCAGTCGTCGGCGTCGGTGTCGGTGTGGCCAGCATAACTTAATTTCTGGTGGACGGATCATCTTCAGATTTCAGTATGAGGTTTTTTGGCATAAGGTTAATCCCGGGTTTTAATTTCGGGTCTGTGGGTCTACCCTTTTCAGAAAAAGGGGCCAAAAAGGAGTAAAATTTGTCATTTATGTGTCTGTGGACAGAATAACTTTAGTTCCAGTAAATGGATCATTTTCAAATTTAAGTATGATGTTTCTTGGCACATGCTTAAGCCTGGTTCATGATTTTATGTCCCTGTCCCCTCCCGTTTCAGAAGAAGTGGCCAAAAGGGGGTTAAATTGGGTGTTTTCACATATTTGACTGTAGAATCTTTATTATTTATCAGATTTTGATGGGGTTTCTTTCGGTAAACTCCTTAGAAAAATTTCCAATCAGGTGTATGCCATTGCATCTCACGTGGCATGTACCGTTCACGAGATAAATGGGGCCCAAAAGGTCCAAAAAAAATTTTTAGTCCGATTTTGATGCAGTTTTTTGCAATGGATTCCTTATGAAAAAGAAACATAGGGCTGCACCACCAGATTTTTGATAACTGGTTTCCTTTCCAAGCTATGAGGGTCTAACGGGGCCAAAATTGCAAATTTGCAGATTACCAAAAAAATTATTTTTCATCTAATTTCAATGGATTTTTTTCTTTAGATTCCTCTCATTGTAAGCTGTCAGTAGTACGTCAACAGATTTGGCGTAGCTCTTTCCGTGTCTGAGCTATAAGGGGTCAAAGGAGGCAGAATTGCAATTTTTGTGTCGCCTGCACACGTAGTGTTTGGCGACATATAGGTCACATTGGTCGTCTTTTGGCGTCGTCGTCGTCGTTGGCGTTGTCCGTCCCACTTTTTTTCGTAACTATATTAAGTACACTTTTCTGAGCAACCACATATCACAGCCACTTGAAATTTTATATGTGACTTTAGTATGGGGTTCTATATTGCGCTTATAATAATCAGTTCTGTCGGATATCTACTTTGAATATTTTCAAAAAGTACTGTCATCTACTTCCTGTTTACCGACTTGGAATATTTTCGACAAGTACTTTCAATGGTACAAATTTTCGTAACATTTTTTTCAGCAACTATAAATCACAGCAACTTGAAATTTTGTATGTGACTTCTGTGTGGGGTCTTATATTCCGCTTATAGAATTCAGGTCTGTCTGACATCTACTTCCTGTTTACCGACTTGGGAGTATTTTCAACAAATACTGTCAACGGTACAAATTTTCGTAACACTTTTATTAGCAACTATAAATAACAGCCACTTGAAATTTTGTATGTGACTTAAGTATAGGGTTCCATATTGCACTTATTGAATTCATTTCTGTCTGACATCTATTTCCTGTTGACCTACTTGGAACATTTTCAACAAATATGGTCAATGGTACAAATTTTCATTACACTTTTCTCGGTTTATTCAAAAGGTTTATCTTAAAAACTGTTACTCATATTCCAACCAAACTTGCAGGATATATTGTTTACCTAATCTAAGTTTGCACCTGATACTTAAAATCAATTTTACAGGTTTAAAGGGTTCACTGAGCAAAAATAGCTCAAATGTTAATTTGGTTTGTTTATCTGCAAGACCTTTAAAATTATAATTCATAACATGATGTTTTTTTTTCCTGATCCAGACATACACATGATACTTAGAATTTTGATTTAACAGATTGTAGGGGTTAACTGAGCCAAAATTGCTCTTTTAAATTGCAGGCGACACAAGTGTTCCATGGAACACCCATCAATTTTTAGAAATATGTGAAATCTTTATTTTAGATCAGATTTTGATTGGATTTTTTTCTTCGGATTCCTCTCACTGCAAGCTTCCAGCACTATGTCAACAGATTTGATGTAGCTCTTACTGTTTCCGGGCTATAAGGGGTCAAAGGGGCCAAGATTGCAATTATTAGAAATGTTTATTTTTCATTAGATTTTGATGATTTTTTTTTCTTTGCATTCCTCTCATTGTAAGCTTGAAGTAATATTCAATTGATTTTGTGTAGCTCTTCTTACTGTTTCCAAATGATAAGGGGTCAAAGGGGCCAAAATTGCAATTATAAGAAATATGTGAAATCTTTATTTTTCATCAGATTTTGAAGGGATTTTTTTCTTTGGATTATTCTTATTGTAAGCTTTATTTTCACTATTTTGTGTCCAGCTAATTACTGTTTCAAGCTTTTTACTGTGTCCACATTTGCTTTAAATTACACTTGTTCAATTTCAGTGATCGACATGCAGCGGTCATATCATGCTGCGCTCTGAGTAGGCCTTTATTAAATATTTTCCAGATTCCTGGTTATTGTCTTCTGACAAATCCGTCAGGAAGGCTAAGGTGTTTACTTCAAGAAAACAAAGCTTATGCTTTCCACAATGAGCGCTGATCTTACTGCATAATAAGTTCGAGACGGCCCCTAGGACTAGATTGAGCGGAAATCATTGCTAAATATCGATCAATGATGTTGTTCCCTTGACATTTGCCTCATCTCCTTTCTTTTTCATTTCAATGTTTCTGTTAACTCATTAGTGGTCTGTGTTTGATCTAGTTTGCAAAGTTTTTATTGATCGATTTTGTTTGGCCATTTTGATCTGATCTGCTTTGTTTTATTTATTAAATGAAGAATACCACACTACTTAAAACATGAATCATCACTTGTAAATCCACATAATAAACTTCTGACAAAAATGCAGATTTGATATTAATATTAAATACATACAGTATATCCTTCCGGATTAAGTGGATTACGATATTTCTCCATTTCGAGATAGTTAATTGAGATCGTTACATGTGTGATTTTCAACATGCGAGCTTAAGCGAGCATGTTAAAATCAGAAATTTTTAACTATCGAGAATTGAGAAATATCGTAATCCATGAGCAAACGGAAGGATATATTGTTTCTCCAATGACTTTTACTGTGTTTTCGGTGCATATTACGTGGTTCAGCATGGTTGTCAACGTTTGCCGCACTATCTGAAAGCCTAGTAACGATGATGTCACGATAGACTTTATGAATGAAATGCAACGTTGCGGGAAATATCACGCAGAAATTTAACCAACGTGTGGATTAAAATTAATACGTATTTTTAACCAACTAGGTTGGAGAAAATGAAGTTACTTTCCTAAAAAAAAACTATGTAAACAATGACAGGACACTGAGTAAATGAACATGAGACAAAGTTAATTCCTCCCTGGTAGAACCAACTAATAAAACAACAGTTTAATTGTAGTCACCATGATATCTATCTTGAAGTCACCATGATATCTATCTTGAAGTCACGATGATATCTATCGTATTCTCCCATTAATTCCGCCACTAACATTAACAACACATCAAGTATCAAATAAATAAAAAAAATATATACCTGCGGACAAAGTATAGTATTATTATACGTTTTTTTTTACTTTCTTTGGGCTACAATATTTTCAGTTGAACAAAGGCGCCACTTAAAGGGTATATTCTAGATGATAACAGCATTATCCAGTAATCTAATGGTGGTCCGTAAACGAATGTTTTAAAACAGTTAAAGTATATATATCAATCACAGTGTATTTGGTAACAGTTTATAAACAGTTTTTCAGAATAAAGTAAAGTGCTCTAGACCATTCAGATAACGTTTTTTGTGAAAAAAACATCAGAAATCATGTACTTACTAAAGAATTATCTATTGTATTTTACATGTTATGGTAAATAGCTTAAAACTGCTTTTCATTTAGATCTATAAGATATTTAGTGTCATTTACTCAAAAGCCATAATTATAATGTTTTCAAATAATAAATTAGCTATTCAGTGTAATTCGGATAAAAACGATGCAAAATAGATCTTAGAGGGGGAGGAGTAATAATTACTAAAATAAAAAAGCAAGGTAAAAGCATTGGAGGATACAAATGGCGTTTGGGTTTAAAACCACCTTTTAGATATAATTTTAGAATTTTATGCAGAATAAGTTATCACAATAAATAAAAAAAAACTGTTATGTATACAAATAATGTCCTTGCCATCAGCATCTTGTAATGATTAAATCTGGAAATCAGCCCCAAAATTAAATATATATATATATATATATTTAAACCAAGAATAAAAAATACACACCCACTGTAGCAAATTTTAAGCCTCAGGTTCCATATAAAACATAATTTAAAACTACAAATCAGTATATCTAATTCATCTCTATGAACTTCTTTAAGTTCCTTATCCATAGTAAATAACTCTATGTGTAGTAACATTTTTATAACATTCGTTTTTCGTGTTGTCTTGTATATCATATTGTAAAATTTTAGTTTTGTCTTCGAGAGTGATGGTTGTGCTACCGATTTGTCCTTGTGATTGCTTTCATACTATAGAGATTTACAAAAAGCATTTCCAAATTTCACCATGATACTGTTTGAGGGTTAGAGAAGTAGCATGTATCATGGATCACATTGGTTTTTGTCTAGGGGTTAGAAAATGACATTAACCAATCAACTACCAAACAGACCTTTCAAAACCCTCTATGCCTTACTGATAGTGTGACGGGTGTCGCTAGCGGGGCAGGACATGCTTACCCTTCCGGAGCACCTGATGTCACTCCCGGTTTTCATGGGAGTTCACACTATGAGTGCCTTAGTTCTTAATGTTATCTTTTTATTTCCGTGCATTGTAGCTGTCTCACGTCCTTGTTTTGTCTTTGTTTTTATCTGTTACCGTTTCTGCCATGTCTTTGGACTTCGATTTTTGTAGTCATCGCTTCCCTTGTTCCTTCGGTATTCTACTGCCGTTGTTTAATCACCTTTGAAGTTTTTTTTCATAGACCTTATTTACTCCAATCATGGTTGTTAAAACGTTGTGTTTGTCTTCTATTGGTCTTTTTGTCGGGCAACGGATGACAGCAATTGTAAGAATACTTTGCCAGTTGATTTTATGTCTGTTGACGATCCCACACCCATGACATGATAAACATGAATGTAGCGTTGCTCGACATCCAGCAATGAATTCCGCTTAAACCGGTGCTAGGGGCCGTCTTGAACTTAATATGAGATGTGAGCATAGCTCATTGTTGAAGGCCTTATGGTGACTTCAAGATGAAGAACAACAATAAAAGCGTTGTTCCACTGCTTGTTTTCCCACGTATTTGTAGAGATTTTGTCTCATTTGCTTTTACTCCATATCCCTTCATTGCTTATTTTAGACTGGAGTTTGTCTCTCCTACAGTGTTGAGTCCGCAAAAAGATTCCCCGTCCGAGAGATGTATGCTCAATATACATTTCAGTTATGGTGTACTTGTTCCTGAAAGAACATATGGGTGCACTATCATAATTTCAAATTTTGGCACATTATTTTTTGTGCTTTCAAATTTATTATTCTGACCACCTGATTATGGTTCCTACATCTCATAATTTTATCATGCCAAGTTTTCTTACTTTTGACTCGATGAGTGCCCTGTGATTGTTTAAACGTTGTGTTTGTTCTATTGGTCTTTTTGTCGGGCAATGGATGACAGCAATTGTAAGAATACTTTGCCAGTTGATTTTATGTTTGTTGACGATCCCGCATCCATGACATGACAAACGTGGATGTAGCGTTACTCGACATCCAGCAATGAATTCCGCTTAAACCGGTGCTGGGTGCCGTGTTGAACTTACTATGAGGTATGAGCATAGCTCATTGTTGAAGGCCTTATGGTGACTTCAAGATGAAGAACAACAATAACAGCGTTGTTCCATTGCTTGTTTTCCCACGTACTTGTAGAGATTTTGTCTCATTTGCTTTTTCTCCATATCCCTTCATTGCTTATGCATGGTTGAAATCAAATAGGGCTAAATTAGTCTATCTATTGTGTGTCTATAATGTTTGATTATTGTAATTATTTCTTGTGTACTTTACAATATCCTAAATTTATGAGAACATGATTATCCCTTCTTCGTGATAAATACTCGCTAAAGCTCGTACTTATTCGAGAAGAAGGGGATCATCATATTCTTACATATACTAGAAGCTGAAGGAAAATGTGGTCTATTTAAATTCCATAATTGTATTCTTAGTTGATAAATGATGAATAAATATTGGTTAAACAATGGTTGGCCATGTTTTATGGACTATAAACCTCGAAATAATTGTTTGACCAATTGGTACCGTATTTACATCTTATAAAAAGATTCAATCATTTCCCAACAAAATCAACCAAACTCGAAAAAAGTTAACTTAAATTTATTAAAATGTATTTGAATAATTCAAAAATAACAGATGGTGGAAAGAGATGCATAACTAGTAAGGTTGGATCTTTTTAATTTCATTAGAAATTAAAATTATGGAACTGAACTTCTGAAAATTGTAGAGATCAAAGAAAAAAACTACTGGGATGTGTTTCCAAAAATTTATTTCCCTTTTATCAAACAGTGGCAGTAGAATACCGAAGTAACAAAGAAGTGGTCTTTACAAAAATCGAAGTCCAAGGACATGGCAAAAACAAGAACAAAGAAAACAATGATGTTAGACAGCTTCAAAGCACAGAAATAAAAACATTCTGTGCTTTGACATTCAAAACCAAAGCACTCACAATGTGAACTCCCATGTATCTGAGAGTGACATCAGGTGCTCCGGAAGGCTAAGCATGTCCTGCTCTGTTAACAGCATCGTACTGTAATTGAGCCAATCTAGGAAAAAGTAAAAATCAATATAATCTAATCCGAGAAGACGTGAATCTAGCTGAGTCTGATGTTATGATGACGGTCGTAGAATTTCTGAGAAATGAAATTATTTGAGGCTTAACAAATCCCTGACTAAGCAGCATTTGGGAAAGTGTTTTTACTCTGTTCATAAAATCACTATTCAAATTTACATCAATTCTCAAGTATGTCGACATGGCGTACATTTGCTAGAGAGAACCTCTCTTATGGATGCACTATTATTTTTTTGTCCTCCGCGGCACCGCAACGGTAGGGCCTTGTAACGGTCTGCGTCCATATGTCCGTCTGTCCGTATGTCACAATTTTGTGCACGCAACTCCTCAAAAACCGTTGGTCGGAATTCATTCAAATTTTACAGGATTGTTAGCCATTATTAGTACTAGATCATATCTTATCGCGACCTTGATTCGTCAAATTTTGTGGGAGTTATTGGACTTTGATTAGTTCCACATCCTATACAATGGCAAATCTTGTGGACGCAACTCTTCAGAAACAGCTGGTCGGAATTCATTCAAATTTTACAGGGTTGTATGTCACTGTTGGTAATAGATCATATCGCATCGCCATTTTGATTCCTCAAATTTTGTGGGAGTTATGGGTCTTTGCTTTTCCACATTGTTATACAATGGCATATTCTGTAAACGCAACTCCTCAGAAACCGCTTGTCCGAATTCATTTTACAGGATTGAAAGTCGCCATACTTACTAGATCATATCGCATCGCCGTTTTGATTCGTCAAATATTTTAGTGTTTATTGGACTTAAAAAATTAATAATGTTATACAATGACAGTTTTTGTGGACGCAACTCCTCAGAAACTACTACTCAGATTTACTTCAAATTTTCCAGGATTGTTAGTCACCATATGTGCTAGATACAAAAAATACCGAAGTTGCATAAAACAGTTAATTTCGTTATGCTGTACACGTGTTTGAAGGAGTAACCTCTCATCAGCAGCATTTAAATCAAATAATATGGAAAGCCATAATCCAAAAGTAGTATAAAAAAAATTCTCATTTCCAAAACTATCGAAATAGGAAGCCAAATCCAGTACCAAGGACATCTACCGAGTGCCATACACGGAATGAAGCCTCAGTATCTTTAAGGGGTTAGAATTTTGATAAAGACTGTAAATTTCTATAACACGCAAGGTAACTGTTTCATGTCAGTCAAGTCTGACTATTGGGCTTGTCCCCTCGGGGACCTCTGGTCCACCAGCAGTGGCATCGGCCCTATGGTTAAAAATACAAAAAATACCGAAGTTGCATAAAACAGTAAATTTCGTTATGCTGTACACGTGTTTCAAGGGATATATAACCTCTCATCAGCAGCATTAAAATCATGGAAAGCCATAATCCAAAAGTAGTAAGAAAAGAAGTACTCATTTCCAAAACTATCGAAATAGGAAGCCAGATCTAGTACCAAGGACATCTACCGAGTGCCAAACACGGACTGAAGCCTTAGTATTTTTTAAGGGGTTGGAATTTTGATAAAAACTGTAAATTTCTATAACACGCAAAGTAAATTTTCATGTAATTTATTTGAGCAATATTCGACTGCAACTTTTTGGGTAATAAACAATTAGCATGTTTGAAATTAAAAGCAGGATATTAAGCATAAAATCTCATATTTAATAACGAAAATAGCAACAAGTTTTATTGTTCAAATAGAAATGTTCCTTTTATTACTAGAGCATGTACAATAAATAAAATTAGCTTAAATACGTACGTCAAAACACTTTTTGGGTGTCTTAAACTTAAAATGAGAAGTCATAACTTCAAAAAGGGAGGGTAATCAACTAATTTACTATTTCTTTTGCAAAGTTGTCAAAGCTTCACAGAATGATGGAGTGAAAATTTTAGAAAAAAATTCATAAATCTCCTGAAACTCTCAAAAAACTAATTATTTTTTTAGAATTCTACTTAGCAACAATACTGATACCTTTCAGTGATATTTTAAGAAAGGATATGGAGTAAATGAACATGAGACCATAACACTTATGTTAACTCCAACTGTAATAATTTTAATGAGCTGTATGGCCATTTCGGAAATTTATTCCTCATCAGCAGCACTAGAACCCAAATAAAGGATATCCATAATTTCAAAAAATGTTAAAATACATAAAACCAAACAAAATCCGAATAATTAGTAATATCAAATATATCTGTTTTCTTTTCAGATACTAATATGTTTTGATTTCAGCAATATGTATTACTTAAATTATAAGAGGAACCCCTGCATATATTTTTTGGAATGGTGGTCTGAAATAGGTTGTAATGGATAGTGGAGCCTTAGGTTACCATAGAAACCAAACAAGAGATATGAAATTTTAGAAAAAAGTATTCTGCTTCATTTTTTTTACCTATCAGTATATATTACCTTAATTATATGGGGAACCCTTGCACAAATTTTGTTTTTCAATTTTGGTTTGAAATGGGTTGTAATTGATAGTTGTGCTTTTGGTTGCCATGGAAACAAAGCAAGAAAACTGAAATTTTACAAAAAAAAATTTTTTTAAGATTTTAGCACATATGTATTAACTAGATTATAAGTGGAATCGCTGCCCATTTTTTTTTCTTTTTGAAAGGGGACCAAAAATGTTTGATTTCAGCAATATGCATTACCTACATTACAAGGGGAACCCCTGCCCAAATGTTTTTCAATGGTAGTCTGATATGGGTTTTAAGTATTTTGAACGGCGGGGGACATATGGCAATCTTGTTAAATTTTGGATTTGTTTTTTTCTATTAGGTATGAGCAAAGTTAATTGTTGATGGCCTGATGGTGACTTCAAGATTAATAAAAAGAAATTAACTTTGTTCCATAGCTTTGATTTAAAATGTAATTGTAGAGACTTAGTCTCATGTGCATTTACGCCATATCCCTTCATTGCTTATGATATTACTATATTTGCGTAATAGGTTGTGAAACAAAACGTATTTCTTCATTCTAATTGCGTCAAGTCATTAGTGTTTGAACTGTCGCCTCCAGGCTCCAGGCTATGATAATGTGATTAACGAGTATATAAAGTCTACTATTCATTTGTTAATGCCTATGTATCTCAAGTTATTCAATAAAATTTTAGATAGCGGATTAATTCCTGAAATTTGGACTCTAGGAATTATTTTACCGATTTACAAAAATAAGGGTGATCCTCTCAATCCTGATAATTATAGAGGAATTACCCTAGTATCATCTATAGGTAAACTATTCACCGCTATTCTTAATAGTTGACTCTCAAAATTTGCAAATTTATATGATATTATTCCAGATGCACAGGCTGGATTTCGAAAAGGTTACTCGACCACAGATAATTTGTTTTGCCTACATGTACTTATTGAATTGTATTTATCGCTTGGTAAAAAATTATACTGCACTTTCGTTGACTTTAAAAAGGCATTCGATACCGTGTGGAGGTTGGGGTTATGGCATAAAATGGTAGAGAATAATGTTACAGGAAAAATTTTGCGGGTTATATTTAATATGTATAATATTATCAAATCATGTGTCAAAAAAGGGTCAGATACCTCAGGGTTTTTTAGATGTGATCTTGGTGTCCGTCAGGGAGAAAATTTATCACCATTTCTATTCTCAATCTTTCTCTCAGATTTAGAAGATTATTTTGTCACTACCTGTAACCGTGTACAGCAGAAAATGATTTTCCCTGATTTTTGTACTGATTTTCCCTGATTTTGATACTGATTTTCCCTGATTTCTCAGAAGTGTCTACCAAAAAAGTAATTATATATGAATTATTGAGAAGCAGTAACAACTATTANTAAATAAATCTTCTCAACTTTAAATATTTTTGAAGAATACTGTCGTGAATGGAAGTTGATGGTGAATACTGACAAAACAAAGGTTATGGTTTTTCAAAAACGAAAATCTAAACGTAAGCATGAATTCGTACTTTTTGGGTCAAATATTAATGTTGTAGATTCATATTCTTACCTTGGTTTATTGTTCAATTATTACGGTAAATTTACTGTTGCATAGAAAAAAAATTGGTCGAACAAGCACAAAAGGCGCTATATGCTCTCTATAGGAAGATACGAAATATAAATATTCCGGTTGATCTACAGTTCAAATTATTTGATTCGTTGATATTTCCTATATTAACTTATGGATGTGAGATATGGGGCTTTGAAAACATTAATTTGATAGAAAAAATTCATCTTCAGTTTTTGAAAAAAGTTCTTGGAGTCAGATCTAGTACACCCAGTTTTATGGTTTACGGTGAAACTGGGAGATTCCCTTTGGATATAACTGTAAAAGTAAGATTATTAATTTTTTGGTCTAAATTGTTACTGAACAGTACAAAATTATCAGGTGTAATGTATCAATTATTTTATAAGTTACATGATGATGGTGTGTGTACATCTAAGTGGATTCAGAATATTGAGTCTGTTCTTAATAATACTGGTTTAAATTATGTATGGTACAGTCAAATTGCTTTAAAAAACACAGATGTTAAATATTTTGTTAGACAAGTATTATGTGAATTTATCCAAAAATGGTATAGTGATATTGACAGTTCATCTAGAGGACAAATTTATTCTTCATTCAAAAATAACTTTGGTTTAGAATCATATCTTATCAAATTAAAGAAAGGTAACAGAATGTATATTTCTAAATTTCGATGTTCAAATATAAAATGTGCTATGGAATAATATTCCACGGGATGAGAGATACTGTAATTTGTGTAATAGTGATTGTATTGGAAATGAGTTCTATTACCTTTTTGAGTGTTCACATAATGAAATTTCTCAACTGAGATTAAAATATATACCTAGATATTATTGTATAAATCCTTGCAAAGAAAAAATGAATGGCATGTTGAAATATTGCAATGTACATGTCCTGAACAACCAAAAGATCTCAGTATACTTGATATAATTGAGACTCTGAGGGCGTTGTTTCGATCTAGATTGCTGCTAGGTTTGTGGAGCTGCAAAGCATGCTTTTAGCCTCTGTCTCTGCAGCTCTCCAAAACTATCAATTCAGACGAAACGCCCCCATACGCCCTCGGGGTCCCGGAAACTTAATTAACAAATAAAAAAATAACAAAGCTTATTATTGATATATATCTCTGAGTGCGTTGTTTTGATCTGGATTGCTGCTAGACTTGTAGAGCCGCAAAGCATGCTTATAGCCTCTGTCTTTGCGGCTCTGCAAGACTATCAATCCAGACAAAACACCCCAACACGTACTCAGGGTTTTGTTATTTCCAACATCTATATTTAAAATTAGACTTGCCTATATAGTGTCGAAAAAATGTTCTTGTAGTTTACTTTTGTTAATATCATATTATTATGTCTAGTTCTTGCATGTAAATGTATTTGTATTATTGTAATTTCATTGTTCTCTACTCTTTCTTTGTTACACTGTCATACATACTCATTCCGTTATATATTGTAATTATTATATATTGTCCTCATGTCCGAGCGTTGACTAATAAATCTTAAATTTTAGACTCATTTGTATTCAAATATAAAAATTCTAATCATATTAAGTTAAATCCATGCACTTCTCTTTTTCATGATAGCTAAAGTTATCTTTGGGTAATAATTTGTCTGTTAAAGAAAAAAGAAGAGCATTTTTCACAAGGAGTGCATGCATGTCTTAAAATCTTAAAGTATACTTACTTCTCCGGAAAATATATCCTTGTTTAAAGTCCGTCATTTTCACTATATTTCACTACTCATATATATGTTAATGTTTTCACTTTGAAATAGTAATCGATTATCATTCTACAATAATCCTCGTGGCATATAAGTAGTATACACACTTAGCATAATTTGGTCTACTCGATATGTATGTTATATTCCAAGCTGTTTATACATAAATAAATAATGTCACCTTAAAATATTTACTACTGAAATTTGATGTGACCTGATGATATTATGATTTATGGTTAAGCAATATTCATAT
>MJUU01058135.1:51400-72498 GCA_002080025.1 Modiolus philippinarum
TTTTTTTTTTTTTTTTTTCTTTGTATTAAAATTTATCCGTATGTGTATTGATGTGTATCATCCACTCTGTTTTGTTTGCAATGTTATGTATTGTATATGTTTGTATTTGCCTCTTGTAACAGTGTACACTGTCAGAGAGTTCAATAAAAATCTTGAAAAAAAATCTTGAAATCTTGTAACATTGGTTTAATCTGTCAATTATTCAATACTCTACGTATATCAGTAAAAAATCAGGTTAGATAACCCTCCGGACAAATGTTGTGACTTTTTGTTTAATTGGTATTTTCTCGAGAAAAGATATCAGATGGTTTCGAATGGATAAAATATTGAATTTAAAAACGTAACCATTGTTTCTGCATAATTTTTCTGTATTTAATCTATGGTTTTAAGATATTCCAGATTTTTATACCTTTCAAATGAGGGTAATTTTCAACAAAATTGCGTTTTCAGTAGGCTCAGTTAACCTGTGGAATTTCTAGGATTTCCTGTTAAAAATGAAAATTTCAAATTATACTTTTTGCGAGTGATTTTTTAATTTTGACTAGAGTTATGTTCCTTTGGCCACAAAATTATAGATTTTCAATGTTGATTGTGCTGTAATTTAGTGTTAATTGATAATCTGAATATTTTGTCAATCCTCTTATACTACATGTAATCAAATAACAGTGAAAATAACTCATCTATTGTAGTTTATAAAACATGAGAAATGAAAGGCAAAATCTTTGCTCTCTATTAGACGATAATGTGTGAATATGGTATAATGAGGAACCTCAGTCGGTTATCTCCCTGTACCAATTTAGTTATATATATAGTTAAAGTGGAGATAATTTTTATTTAAATATCAAAAGAGGATATTGATATGCTAATTAAAATTACCTCCACTTTGAACCATACAAAACTAACTTAATTGTAGGGGAAATAACCGACCGAGGTTCCTCATTAACAACGAAGGGATAAGGAGTAAATGCACATGATCAATACACGAATACAAGGAACAACGCTTACAGTAACTTCGCTATTAATTTATTTCTATCGTCCTGCGTCATCTTGACGTCAATATGAGAACGTGTAAAAGTAGGTTTATCCTCATATTTTTATTCATCTGAATACAGTATCTGTTGATAAATAATTATGGACCTATTTTTTCTGTCAGTTAGCAAATAAAATTTTAGCTATTCCCATAAATATTGGTATACGGTAACATTTGAAATACGTGAAGATATTTGTAAAGCTCAATGGGTATCCCCTTCTTGCAAACCCCGTCCCCTCTTCTGATTTTCTTTGATCCTTTATATTCTATATGGACTTCGTTCTGATTTAGTTTCTAAGTATTCTTTGAGATTTGCATCCTTTCTTAAAATTTCCTTTTCACACAATTTGTCCTCATTATCCAAAAAAAAAAANAAAAAAAAACAGACAGTTTTATACATACGTAGGCAAACAAATTTTCAGCTTTGGAGGTACATAAAACTCATAAATTTATGTCAACAGAAAAAAAATTTATATAATTACAAATATGCAAAATATAATCAGTTTTACATGACAAAATCAATGAATCGGTTACAAAAATAACACCAGTTTCCGTTTGAAACGGATCTTGTTATGTCAAACTTGTAATAAAAAATATATAATTAATAATATGATATTCTTATAATGTGATAAATAACTAAACTTCATGGTAAGACATGTTCTTATTTTGCAGTAAATTACTGAATTATCACTGTACATTCAAGTAATGTTTGATGCATTATGTAACAAGCAAATCAATATTATTATGAAGGAAAATATTTTTTCACTAGGCAGGAAAATTTGTCGAGTGTCTTTTTAAGGGAGAGTGTCAGATTTCTTTAGCATTCGATATCCTCGGGTTTTATCAATTTAAACAAGGTAAAATATTTTTGCACATGTATCATATTTTATTGGTCTAAGGTCACTTTAAAATGCATAAAATAGACAATATATAAAATTTTATCAACTTCCACTACATTTTCAGATATTTTAAGGCATTTTAAAAGCTAATGGAAACTGAAGGAAAACTCTAGAGAGAACTGTTTCCCGCCAAAATTTTGACGTCGTATATCTCAACAATTCTTACATATATTTTCATTTTTTTTTGCTCATGCTGTTCTTTCAAACAAAATGTCAGAGTTTCCATTCTAATTAAAAATTTTCTGATACTCGTACTCCCTTAAAAATTAAAGCTATCTGATCAATTAATCAAGACTTATTAACTTGACCAGAGACATATAACTGATTAAAGAGATTGGCAACATTACGAATTCTCGGGAAATCTCGTCGCCATCGAGACTTCGATAAAACTGCCACTTCACGACAATAAATCACTAATATCTCGATAAAACATGAAAATATCCCAATAAAAGTATCTAAACTCTACCAACAAGGTAAAATACTTTCCAGTTCTCATAACTAGGAAGTTCTAATCACGGAAATAAAAGAGGAGTTTCAAAAGTCAACATGGGACACAACGATCATCGTCGATAAATTTCCATACGAAGTCTCCGCTTTCTTTGCCAATAACTTTTTTGTTTATCAATATTTTCCATTCAAATTTTCTAAACTGTACTATAAAAGTATGAAGGAGAACAGTTCACTTTTCTGTTTAGAAATATGTCGACTAAATCAAAAGTAGTTTAAGACGTTCTGATGTGGCTGTATCATGTTTGTTGTGATTTAAATGGGGTGATAGTAGAGTTGCCAATATCTTTAATTATATGTCTCTGACTTGACATAACTTGACATTTACCCTATAACCTTTCTTTTTTCACAACCATAACTGAATAGTTATTAAAAGTTTTAGGTCCAGTGTGCAGTATTTAAGTTATATCAAGACAAGAAGATATTAATCAATAAAAAATAATTAACATTTCTATGAAAAAGTATCTATTAAATAAGGAAGGACAATAGGGTCTGTAAGTCTCGTCATGTGACCGGAAGTTGCAAAATTGAACGAGACTTACAGACCCTATTGAGGCGATAAGTTTTGATTACCTCTGAAAATGGGCGAGAATGATACTTATTTTTTTTTACTTATATTTTTACATGTTTATGTAGAAACGTTACATACCGAACAAAAGTCTCCTTATCCGTCATGAAAAAGTGCGTTAAATTTGCCTTTTCTTATAATATCAGTTTGCTATAGTAAACGGTCTTGAAAGACATGAAACTTTTACAAAGCCATCTAGAAAAACAATGAGACGACTAAAAACGAATCAGAATACACACACACACATATATCACAAGTGCATAACACTGAACTTAAATGTTCACACCTGTATATTATGTACTCATTACTTTGGCCAACAAAGGACATTCGATATACATTTGTAAAAAACCGAAAGGACAAAGAACATGGTTTGAGTACAAATAAAAATGATTGGTCAAATATTTTTATGACACAATTGAAAAATCCAATGATACCACGGTCGTCCAATTGTGATCTGACTATTATATTATTGCATGATTTAGCATTTTGTAGGCTGAAAAGGAGAAAGAAAAGACAAAAGCAAGCAAAATTTTAGGTACAATACTAATTAGTGTTAATATAAACCTCAAAATATGTTAAAAGCATAAGTTTAAAAAATGCTGTTTTCTGTGCGAGTTGAAATTTTTCATCGTTGAGGATTGCAAAATTAGGAGGAAACCAAAACAACATACAGTCAAAAAATACTAAAGACATGTTAAAAATCCAGAGCTACGCAGGAAAAAGAATCTGACATGTATTAAAAATATTGCCGAAGAACCTGTTCACACGAAGATGAATTATTCCGGATATACCTAATATGGATTCACATGATACACAATGTTATTAATTAAGGGACCGACCATTTAACCTGTAAGGGGGATTATGGTTTTTTTTACTGGACAAATTTTTTTTTAATTTTTTTTCACGTGTATCAACAAAATATTTTTTGGGGCAGAAAGCCTATGTCAGAAATTTTTTTTCATCATTTTGGCAGCCAAAATATTTTTTTCACATAAAATCGACCCCAGATTATTTTTTTTAGAAAAAAACATAGCCCCCCCCTTTTCAAGTTAAATGGTCGACCCCTAAGTTGAATTCATGTTGGTTAGTTCGATTAATTTTTCCATGCGAAGCTGCCGGAATTCGACTATGAATTTTCAAATTTTCTAACAACGATGCAAAGTTCTATTAAATAACTGAAATGTATTTGACTACATAAGATATGAAGGCAAAAATTTACAGGATTTTCCAACTACAGAAGATTTTTTCCTGTCTTGTAAACATTTCGTAAAGCAACGAAAATCATAATTATTAGAATATCGAGTAAGTCTGGGTTTGGCGGGAATTTTTTAGAAGTACAATTTTATAACGAATTCTCGCTGTTACTAGAGCAGACTTTAAAGTGAGTCACTCGTCATGTTTTGAATTTGTATTTTTAGATTTTTTAATTTCTCCCATTTTATCCATTGCAATTCATTAGAATTTTATTAAAACTGACACCCGCCTTTTTGTTCAAATTTTGATCAAATAGTTATACATGTTAAGATAACTGTTGACAAATAATTAGGAATTTTTTATTAAATCTTCGTATTGATTAAAGGAACAAATTCTCAATGCAACGTCATAAAACTCCAAAATGAGCACGCTGACCTATGAATATTATTTTGCTCAAAATTATCCATTGACAATGTTCAACACACTGACCCGTCAAAATAAAACTTAAAATTCTTGACATGGGGAGTGACTCACCTTAACATTTCCAATACAGATAACTTGTGTTTCTTTTAAGAATACCGCGACATTTTTATACAGTTTGACTTGGACGGGGATGGAAAATTGTCTTACAAGGAATTCAAAGATGTTATTACATCTATTGGGAGCAAACCAAAAGATATTGAAATGAGATTGATCATGCAGAAAGTTGATGAAGATCGTATGTACAGTTTTTTAATAGGAAGTATACGAAATATATGCTTTTAAAACAAAAGAAGACAAACACTTTACCAGTATGATAGAATGCTTTAATTAACTGCATTTATCATATATAAAATATTCTAATAATTATCAAATTCCAGCCATGCAGAAGGCGCAGTAATATTGACTCCGTCCTTTATCCCACGTTATCATAATTTTTGAAGATCTCTTCAAATGTTTTGTTGTGTACACATTTTTGCATAGAAAATCGTATGGATGCAGTAGGAAATTCCCTTTCTCTGTGTTACAGATAACAGTTTATTTGCGAAAGAGATGGGGATAAAATTTATACGATATGGAGGGAAAAGGAATGGTGGAAATATGGTGGACCATGATTTTAAGGTCACCTCAGCTTTAATAATGTATTTTATGAAAGACTCTCAATTTTATGCTTTTTGTGCTCATATCTGTTTCTCCAAAACTACAAAAGTGGGTACATGTATGCATGTATGATATAACATGTGCATGGCAGTCTGCTATATGACTTTTGGATATGGCAAGTATGCTGTCTAAGGATCATGTTGAAGAGCCAATAAAGGGATATGAATTAAACGTACATGAAACAAAATATTACAAATACACGGCAACGTTGTTGAACTTCGTCTAAAAATCACCTTGAGTTTTCCGAATTAGATAAGTCTCTCAATAAATATTTCAAACCTCAGTATCTCTGTAAATATTAGTGCTAATTGGTATATAAGATGATCTTGGTTATTACAAGACAGCCTGCATTATGGCTTTTGACTTTACCTTGAAGTACAATTGGTACATATGAAAAAGAAAAGAAATGGGGTAAATGTCAAGGAGACAACATCCCATATCCAGGTTAAAACGACCCAAAACAAAGCATCTAGGGGTCACCGTACGGTCTTCAACACAGTGAGGAACCTCACACCATATAGCAAAGCCTAAATGGCCCCAAAAAGGGTAAAAAGTAAATAAATCAATGGAAACAAACCACATCCAATAACCCAAATATCAAGAAACTAAAATTTCATAAGAAGACACGGACAAGCCAGTCACCAACATATTCCTGACTTGGGACAGGCGCAATAAATTGCGGTGGGGTTAAACTCGTTTTCTTGGATCCAAACCCTCCCCCTATGTGTGGTGAATGGCTAAAAAATNAATACACAAAAAGACTCACCGTAAAAATCAAACTAGAAAAAAGTCCAACTTATCAAGACGAGTACCCTTACAATGAATTACATAAAACATGAAAACAATACACACAGGTACTGTCCGGACAAATGCTCGCAGTTACTGACAGCTAGCTAAGGACATGATTTCCGTTGACTAAGATATCAAGCCTTCTTACATATGAAACTTCAATTGAAATACTTCTAAAAAGATTTGGTATAACAACATCATCAATTATGAAAGAAGAACATGATATTGTGCAATGCCAAATACTGCCAATATGAAAAATTGTTTAAATTTAGTTATGGTGTAAAGCGTTTAGGAGATGATCAATGTTTTTGCCAACAAAAACCAAAAGTAAAGACTTAACAACAATATTGTATTTATATCCTTTATGAATTAGTTTGTTCAACGGGTTAATGTAGGTCAATGATACTTATTCATGCAAAAATTTAAGACTAGTACAGAGAAAAGTTTTTTAGATCTTGTTATCTTTAGAGTCGAGCACTGGTACTTTAAATGTTAATTGTTTAATATATTCTTGTTTTAAGTGTTCAAGGCTAGTTGGGTGACAGTTATTGACTTACAATTTAGGCTTACATCACAGTGCTTCATTATTCATTCTAATAATTTATTCACCAAAGCAATTGTGAGCTTTGAAAAGCTGCTTGGACAAGTTATTTCCGGGAATAACATAATTTGCTAGAAATCTAAATGAAATCAACAATGAAAGGATATTGAGTAAATGCACATGAGAGAAAGTCTCTACAAATGAAATAAAACGGACAACAGGGAACATATAAAATGGCTGAAAATTATAATCACAATCCATAATGTGCCATGGAGCTACACAGGAAAACCCAAACAAGACAAAAGACAAACGTAAGTTTACGATAGGAACTCGGGACAGCCGGACTTTGTACCGGTACTAGGCGGCGAAAACCATGAAACATCGCTCTTACTGTATTTCTTCATCTTGAAGTCATTATGAGGCTTCTACAATGAGCTTTGCTAATACCTTATAGAAAGTTCAAGATCATCCCAAGCACATTTTTCAGTGAAAGTCATTGCTGAACATCGAACAACGTTACATGGATGTTTTATTTGGCCCGTCAACAAACATAAAATTTACAGGCAATTTACTTATATCTGAAAGCACTAGTTTTAAATCTGACTAACCATAATGATTTGTTAAAAATACATGTATTTTCTATACCTGAATTTCATATCGCATTTAGCAATATTGACAACTTTGATGAATGGCTTGATTATAGTCTGTCTCGCACTATAATTTACAACTTTCAGAAAATGGATTTATAGATTTTGCGGAATTCGTCGCTATTATGACGGAAATAGACAGTTCTATTGCAATAGATGAAGTAAGTGAAATCAGGCGGTCATTTGAAGAATTTGACAGAGATGGAAACGGCCTAATCACTTTAAAAGAATTTAAGAAGACCCTGGAAAAGCGGGGGGATAAAATGACAGATAAAGAAATTGCTAATATCATTAAAGAATTTGATCTAAATGGAGATGGGTCTATTGATTTTAAAGGTACATGTATTTGTATAAACTTTATTTGAAAAATAAGAAAAGAATAACAATAATACAAAACAACATGTATACACATGTCACTTTATACATTCATTTCTTCCCATGCATGTAGGAGATATGAAGATTTGTTTACCCGATGGAATCATATTTCCCGAAGGCATCGGAAATATCTTGACTTTTGCTGAAATTCTCTCACTAATATTTGTATGATAACTCTTGTAAAATCTAAAGAATTTCGAATGAGAAGAATATGATATTTGGACACGATGTTCAGCGGGAGACACGATGTTTTCTTCACAGTCACGTGTGACAGTCTTGGCCAATGAAAATTCGTTAAGTTAATTTATGATTACATAATGGAATAATATTGTCTAGTCAAAGAATTTTACCAAAGCACTGACTGCTGATGAACAGTGATCATTTCTTTTTGGTAAAAAGTCGCTATTACAAATTTATAATTATAGAGCGTCGTGTTACTATGGTTATCGAAACTAATAGCTAATATGTAGTAGCTAATATGGTTCACCCAAAGATTGTCAAAAGAAACTTAGGATATAGAGTACTAGTAAATATATATTTTAAGATGGTAATTATAAGTTCCAGCGAAAAGAAAAAAGTTCGAATTCAATGAATATAACGGTGCAAAAAGATAGTTATCTGCTTCAATAAAAAAAAATGAAATTTTAATCTGAAAAATCATTTTAGGATAAATAAATATCATTAAATAATTCATTTTGTCATCTTCCGGCATTTTATTTTCTTGCATTTACCAGTCCTATTAAGAGCGAAGGGAAAATTTTGTAAAAAGATATTTGGAGTTACGACGTTTTGATTTCTTATTACGATTTACTACGGCGAAAATTCATGAAAACTACAAAAGGTAGAGTAAAAGTTAAATTTACGTGCACTTACACGCATTCATGGAATTCATGAAAAGTAAAGGTTGTAATTTAAACACGACACTCATGCACCATGTCATATGGGCACAGAAAACCAATTTATTTTCCATAGGCTCCAATAGTAACGTTTTGAGAAATTCCACCCATTTCTATATTTCTTTGGTGCTTGTCACACACCTCAAAATGAGCGGAATTGTCTGAAGTTGCATCTTCGCTAGCCAAAGGTTACGATTCCGCTTCTCTCATCTTCACCCTTGGCGGATTGAGCCACAATTTGTGAAACATTAGTTTCAAATTATCTCCCTTTGAAGTAAGAGTTTCAGTATGATTTATACCGTGTTCACATATATTCCAGCTTTTGTATTCCGGATAAATCACACGATGGCTAATCACGCAATTATCACGTAAAATGTGTACACACTACAAAAAAATGACATACGCGAAATATCTGGAAAGAGTGTTCAGATTACACATGTTATTTTATACATTTTGCTGTATTTAAAGGGTCTGTGCACTGTGCATTTCTAGATTCATTCTAGATTACATGTTCAGATTAAGCTATTCCAGATTCATTCCGGAATGAATGCGCGATCAAACCACCTCATGACTGGGTTTCATCACGCGATGGTAAATGCGTGATTATTCCGGAATGATTCCACATATGTTTTATATGTGAACGATAAATCGAGAATGGATGCGCGATCATTACGTGATGAAACTGTGGTGTGGACAGAGTATTATTGTAATAATTAAAGATTATTTATTGCATCTAATAATACAACAAATCACAAAATATTTAACTACAAGGAAATAACCCTTCAAAAGTAAAGAAAGATTATAAAATCGTTAAAATTTTGCAAAAAAGAAAAATCACTAAATACCATATTCTAAATTTTATTTTTACAATATATATTTAAAATCTGAATGTTAGCGAATTGATTGGCTGCAGCGAATTTTAACTGCAACCAATCAAAATCGTGGATTTGAGACTACAAAAATCCAGCTTGATCTGCCAAGTGTGAAGATGAGGAGCAAATCGTAACTCTTGGCTAGCGAAGATGCTGAAGTTGGTGCCATTTCATTTTCGGGGCGGCTCGTCAGATGAAATTTTCCGGTATTTGCCGTACCCCGAAAATAATAAAAGTAATCCATATGTCAACACCAAAATATTCGTGAATGTGCATCTTCTACTAATGTTGAAAATTTTCCTGCACATCTTATTTCATTAGGTTGAATATCTACATAAGTTTTTTGCAAAAAAGTCTACTTCCAAAACAGCCATTACAATGTCCATTCATTCAGTTAAGAGTCAACAGTACACCTTCGAAGCCTGCAGTGTGGTTGACCGAATTAAGCGCTACTTTTGTGTGTATCAGTTCAAAAAGTCAATTAGTGATCTGGGTATATATTGAAAGACCGAAAGTTAAATATTCCTTCTTTTTCAGTGCTATTCCATTCCGTAGGTCTTCCTGAACAATTCTGTGAAATTTTATCCAAATCTGTACAAAAATATAGGAAATAGAGATATTTTAATGGTTCAACCTACAACAGTAAATATCGCAAGAGAATTGCAGAATATTGCATATTTCTTTATATCTTAACTATGACTATCTGAACACTATTCTGAATCCTTTAATTCAATTTAAGATAAAAATAAAGCCATAAATTTCCCTTTTTATCTATATTTTCCATGAAATATATATGAAAAATGGCTTTTTCCATGTAAATTGTCCCATTTTCACAATTAAAGCTCTTTATTTGTGTGTAAAATTATTTTTTATTGTCATGATTATTTAGCATATAGAATAACAATTTTAAAATGGGCTCAGTTGTCATAATCCAACTAGTCATAACCGTTTTACAGCTGTTCTAGTATAACCAACCCTTTTGGTATGAAAATTACAGTCAATTCTTTGACAGTGCATTTGATGACGTAATATAAATTGTGACGTCATAGCATTATGTACCAGTTCAAAAGGTCAATTAGTGATCTGGTTCCAGTTGTAATTGTTAAAAAATGTTAAATCATCAAATTTTGTTCTTTGATGGAGTACCTTTATAAATATTGCTATGCGCGATTCTAATAAAATGTGTATAATTTTATATATATCATTTTTATTTCAGAATTTGTGAGAATGACGTCAGGAAAAAGGACGTAAATGAAAAGAAAGGAGTAGGTGCGGTAAGGGCCTTATTTGGCCTCAAAAAATAAGTTTGCTTAAATTCACATTGTTGAAATGTTCTATGGATATAGGTTAACAGTTAAAAGGAAGATTACTCAAGTATTGATGTACGATTACAGAGTTTTTCAGTGTAGAAAATGGGACAAATTGCACATTTTCTCGAAAAATGACACATTTGACTGATTCTGACTACTTTTTCTTAAGAGGAAACATAGAGCACAGGCCAGAACCACAAAAATATTCATATGGGAGGTCAAATGCATCTGTAGTAACAATTTGGTATAATATCTAATTAGTTCTTGAATGTGCTCTATATTTCCGATTAGAAAAACCGTTCGAAAATATGCCAAATTCTTTATATTTCTATGGAAACGTTCAAAAGTAGCTTCAACATGACGTCAGAATTGTACCTATTGTGACGTCATGGGTTCAAAATTTTGTATTTTTTCCTTAAGGAGGTTCGCTCCTCATATTTTGGGATTTTTGTCAGATTTTCGGATTCCTCGGGTTTTATCCATTTAAAAGCATTACACTTTTTTGCCCATTGACCCCCTTATTTTTTTCCATAATTTCATTTTATACATCTTTGAGAGCATTTTGTAAAAAATTCATTAAATTCTATTTATTCTGTCACATTCATCCATGGTCAAACCTTGTTAATATTAATCCTATGAAAAATCAGAGGAGTTCAGTTTCCCGCAAAATTTTCAATCACTTAAATCTCAAAAACAAGATCATCAACCTATCAATTTTTTTCACTTAAATTACTTTTTTTTTAATTTTCTAACAAAACATCATGTTTATTTGAAATCCTATTTATTTTCAAATGGAGTAGCGAACCCCCTTAAGTGGTATCTGAACTTTCAAACCAACATTAAAGAAAGTATCCAGGCGCAAATTAAAAAATCGCCGAAATTAAGGGCCAAATCAGGCCATTATCGCATCTTGTCCTTTAAGGACAGGAGTTTCACCAAAACTCCCAATATAGAAAACTTTGTAGTATTGCTTAGTTGAACCATATCATTTAGATAACAAATCTCTGTATTAATAGACGAATTTCCAATTGCGTCACGTAACATTGTGACGTCCAAAAATCTATATTGTGACGTCAAATTTTTCCGGGAAAATTTACCAGTTGGAAACTCGTCTATACTTAGTATACTGTTACAGTATCACTTGGATAACAAAGTTCTGAAGTAATACTTGGCTGTACTTTATCACTTTGATAACAACGGTATACTGTTAATACATGTATCTCCCTGGGATATCATAGTACTGTATTGATACTTACATGTAGTTTTGCTATATCATTTAGATTTCTTAGTTGTACTATATTACATAGATAGCAAAGCGATGCAGTAATACCTACATGTACTTGCACAATAAATATATTTAATAATAGAGCTCTTTAGTAATACTCAGTTTTAATATAAACTTGAATAGCAAAGCTCTTTTATTTAATTATCAATACTTAGCTGTTCTATATCACTTCGATAACAAAGCCCTTATATAATTTATGTCTGTTGACAATCCCGCATCCATGGCCAGAAAAAAACGTTAGTGTTGCTCGACATCTAGCAATGATTTCCGCTCTAACAGGTGCTATGAGCCGTCTTGAACTTACTATGTAATTTCAAAATGCCATTCTGTTCACCTGTATGTATTGCGCCTATCTCACTTATTTATAATACCAAGTTTTGATGAGTGTTCTGTATTTGTCTTTATGTTGTTATTGTCTACCAGGTAGGGACAGTGGTGCTTTTGTCGGGCAAGGGATGACAGTAATTGAAAGAACACTTTGTCAGTTTGATTTATGTTTGTTGACATTCCCGAATCAATGGTCAGAAAACAAACGTGGATGTAGCGTTGCTCGACAAATATCTAACAATTAATTCCGCTCAGATCGGTCTCAGAGGCCGTCTTGAATTTACTATGAGGTATGAGAAAAGCTAATTGTAGAAAGCCTCATGGTGACTTCAAGATTAAGAACAACAATAAAAGAGCTGTTCCATTGCTTTGATTACCATGTATTTGTGAAGACTTAATTTCATTTGCATTCACACCATAACCCTTCATTGTTTATGTAGTTTTACTGTATCCCTTGAATACCGAAGCTGTGTATCAATATTTACTTGTACAATATCCCTAGGATAAAAAAGCTATGTATAGTAATAAGAAAATGTACTACATGCATATAGTTTTACTATATCCTTTAAATATCCATACTGTGTATCAATACCCTTGAATAAAAAAGCCGTGTACAGTAATATTAAAATGTACTATATATCACTAGGATGACAAAGCTCTGCAGTAATATTTATAAATAACAAAATGACAAAGTTACTGTTACTTTAGTTTCTATTTATGCACATTTCGACAACTTATGTTTCTTCAGTTCCGATCAATCGAAACCTTTGGAAATCAATTAACCGAAATATGATTTAAAGCTGAAAGAGAACAAATTACCAATAGGACCTAAAAAGTAAAGGAAAATCAGCTAAGGACAGAGCTATGCTCATTGGTTTTGAACAAAATTTTGTCAAATTTAGATACTACAAGTTACCAAATAAAATCGGTTTTCGGGCCAGCACCGAAGAACTGATTACTAGGTTGGTGAATATCCTTGAGGACTAACAGTCCACCAGCAGAGGCATCGACCCAGTGGTAATAAATAGCAATATACCGAAGATATAGTTTTTGCATATATAAATATTCTATATCACTCTGAAATAATACTAAAGTGTATTGTATCACTTGGATAACAAAGTTCTTCTGTAATACTTTTAGTTTGTACAATATCCCTTGCACACCAAAGATCTGTTGTAATATTCAAGTGTACTATATCCCATAAATACAAAGCCCTGTAGTAATACTTAGTTGTACTTTAACCGTTAGATAACAAAGCTCTAGTAATACTAATTTTTCTACTTTTACTATCAGTTAACAACAAACATATGCAGTATACTTAGCTATACTAAACTGTTTGGATAAAAAGCTCTGTAATAAGATTGTTTTTTATTATATTCTCTGGGTTGCAAAACTCTATATTGATTATAAGTCATGCATTAAGCCTTTAATAACAAGGCTCTGTAGCAATACTATAGGGTTATAGAATGAAATTTTTCATATTGGTCCTGTATTATGTCCGAGGCCCAATACGACTGTCCGAGACAAAATACAGGACCAATGTGAAAAATTACATTCTATGACGCCTTTATTTAATAGTTATGTTAAACTACATGTATATTCCACTTTCAAATTTTTGGGTAATTGTCGACATCTTACCCCGAATCTACTGGAAACTGGTACCTGACGTCAGTTGAGCGTAATCTAGGAATTCTCCTATTTATTTTCTTGACCTAAAATAAATTGGTTGGAAATGACCCGCCTGGGATAAAATGTTGATTTATGACATGTTCGGCTTTTTTCAGATCATAAATACCTTTCATATGTTGATTGAAGAATTTATTTCCTTTGCCCTCATACAGCGGGACGCCATTTTTACCCCGTTTGACCTCTTTGACCCGCCATTCTAATACCCGGAACGTTCCGAAATTGGACTTTTGGAAGAACGTTTATTCAATGACAGCAAAACGGGCAAAGGACTTGTCAGTCAATTTTCCTGTTTACTTTTCAGTTTATTTTTATTTATTTCTGCTATTGGAAACAGTCTGAGCCAGACCTGCCAAGTCTCACGCATTAGGCGTGAGACTCACGCAAATTTTATTTAGATTTTCGACAAATCCTTTGATCTTTTAATTTTTTCCTTTGATCTTTGAAATTTTTCACAAATCTCACGCAAAGCTATTTTCAAAACTTGNCAGGATTTCGAAATTGGACTTTTGGAAGAACGTTTATTCAATGACAGCAAAACGGGCAAAGGACTTGTCAGTCAATTTTCCTGTTTACTTTTCAGTTTATTTTTATGTATTTCTGCTATTGGAAACAGTCTCCAACATTTGAAAATTTGACTTGTGACTGTGTTTCTCATATTTGAATTTGCATATGTATGACGACATGGATAAACATTGAAATGTCCATCAGCCACGCAAGTGACTCAAGTTCAATTCAGCGGGTGACGGTTACCTGAAAAAAATTTACTTTCCTGATTCGTAGCATTTTGTGTTGATATCTGATTGTTGACAGGTTTGAATACTATGATGTTTCATATTAAAAATCACTGAACTATCAAAGTATTTTTTTCCCAGAATGTCAACCAACCAGCGTTGTCATTGATGTCCTCAGTTGAACTTCTGCAAATTGAGTGTAGAAATACGGAATCGGATCTCGGAAATGAAACTGAATTTCCGTTTTAAAATAAATCGTAATAAAAAATGTACGATTGATTTACATTGTAACAGTCTAGCAGATTATTCACATGGAATTATATTTTGTTCATGATATTGCCGCCATTTTGTTGAAGAACTTAATGAACCGGAAGTCCGTATTGGGCCTGACCGTATTGGGCCAGTAAATCCATATTGAACCTGTAAATCCATATTGGGCCTGCTTGGCCGTATTTGTCCAGTAAACCTATCTATATTTGCTCTTGACATTTGTATTGCATAGACAATTTTAATCATAGTTTACATAAAATGGATTGAAATTTGACAGGAAGGTTACTCAGCATGTGAAGGGACAAATTTGGTGTTGAAATATCAAAATGGCGACCGTTGTTGTGGGAACGGATAATGGCGGGAAATTTCAAATTGCTCCAAATTGAATGAAATTTGATAGGAAGGTTACGTAGCATGTATAGAAACGTGTTTTGGTCTTTAAGAATATGAAAATTGCGACCGTTGCCATGGAAACAGAAAGAAGGCGGTAAACAATTCAAATTGCTCTGAATGGGATAAAAATGAGAGATAATCTTGAAATTAGATGAGAAAAGGGAAAATTATAATAAAATAATACAGTGAAAGAGCTGAAAAGGAGTAACAAAAACTTTAAAAATCAAATGAAATACAGAAACTATCATACTTATATATCACGAAAATGGATTTTTTTTTCGAGGCAAGAAAGTATATACTTCCGGTTGCGCATGTGCAACTAACAACTTCCTGTTTTTAGTCAAGTATGGTCTGTTAACAGTCACATCACTGTGGTGGCATCGTTTAAGTGCTACAAAACAGCCGTTGACATCACTTCCCGTTTCTGTACTAATGACGGCAATATTTTTTCACAGGAGGGGGCAATGTTGTAAACTTTCAATGTTTGTAGATCTGTTAAAAGCCTGGTTTGCTATACTGAATTTTTTTTTTGTATTTTGAAGATATCATATAAAGGTATATATTTAAGTGATAGGATCAAATTTTAAATTCGGAAGTTTTTCTTAATTCCACTTTTTATGTCCCTCCATGGGCCAAAAAGTGACAAAAAATCTAACCTCAATGGGCATATAACTGGGAATATTAACAAAAATAATCGACAGAAGTGGATATATTTCTAGAAATACCCTTAGAACAACAAACATTTATTATCCAAACACTCTATTTACAAAAACAATAGACAATTTGTTTTTTATATGGTCAAAAGGGGGTAAATGAGAATTCGGACCATTATTCAGGGGGAGGTAACTTTGACCCCATTTATCTCAGAAAAACGCCTGGAAAGGGCGTCCAATATTTATACCAAAGAAAGGATATATACTCATCACTAATATTTTTAAAACAAAAAAGCTATTTTGAATTCAGAAATAATTTTGGGGTCAGGTGTCCTCACTAACCTTAATATATATCATTGGATAGTAAAGCTCTCTATATTACTCAAATGTATTGAACAGGTTGGGCATGGCCTAATTTTCTCTGTCTTGTAGGTAATTTTAAAACGAATAATCCCGATATAATTGACCCGTGACCAGTCAGGTCAATTAAACAGAGTAATAGCTAGTAATATTCCGGTTCATCCCACTGGTCCGACAATCATAAGTCCGACACTTTTTAGTCCGACACTCATTTGTCCGACGGTCATTAGTCAGACGATCATTGATCCGACAGTAATTGGTCCGACAGTCATATAAGTTTGACTCTATGTGAAATACGATTTTCTTATACAAAAAAGTTAGTTAAGATATAGGTTTTCCATAGGTTACCTCACCATCCACCACCATTAGCCACTACACAAATATACTGGGGTCAACATCCAATAGTGAAATGACTTAAGTGAGAACAGTCATGACTTACTCTTCAGCAACTTAAGAGCACATGAACATAGTTATGAGGAATACAATACTGGTAGTTCAGAGACATGTGAGCGTATCTAAGTGAGAACTATTCAAGGTTATTTTAAAGATAAAAGACAGTTCGTTATGCATAATAAGGGCCAATCAAAAATTCAGGAAAACTGACCGATCAAATCCATTTTTTTTTCAAAATAGTAACCAATCAGTGCTCTCGAGACAACGTGAAAAATCTATAAAGGGCAGAATAGTCTTCACTGTGGAAGAATCCTAGCCTTGTTGCGAGACTAACATCGTCCCGAAAGCCATGAAGAAAGCCAACCTAACCACACCATCTTTGACGAGACAACAAAGAGAAAACAATCTCTTTAACGCCCGTGAAGATGTCATTAGGAGGAATAAGATATGCAGAGTTGACAAATGGAATATAACGCAGAGTTAACCTGGGGTTTTTGGAGACAGGTGTTAGATTGGAGATTCCTATGCGATGTCAAAGAAACAGTTGACGTTTTGGTTGAAAGAGAAGAAAAAAAGAACATGTGAACGGTCTCTTCCAGTTAGGAGAAGATATCTACGTCACCATAAAAGCACCCCCGTCAGTCTATAATGATGAGAGTATTTGAATGGACATTGTTTACTACAAATCCTTAAATTTTATGAATGGGCCAAAATATCTGTGTATTAATACCACAAACTAGAACTGAAAAGGATGGACATGAAACTGAGTACCCGCCGACTCCGAACTTAAGGAGTCTGCAGGGTATTAATTTCCTATTATAGAATTTTGTAAAATTTTCTGTGTAGAAACATAATTGTATTATTGTTCAAAATGTAAAATTAAATTTGGGGTCACCGTGCATTTAAGCGCAAAATCTGAAATTGAAAATATAAGGATTTTACATAGAAATGATCGTATGAGAGGATAGTTTGAAAAATCTTTTATAGAATTTTTTCATACTTTGCATGTGTTTAATTATCATTATGTAGTTTACATATAAAAAAATAAAAATTAGGGGTCACCGTTGAAATAAGAAAGAAAAATTGCAAAATGTTAATTTCTCTAGTGATATCTTTGTTAAAATAAAATATTTTATCAAATTATCTCCCTTGAATAATTTCTGCGTTCTGTAAATCCAGCAACAGATTTAAAGCTCATGTGTTTTTACTCACGTTTTTGTAATGAAAATGTCATAAAAATGATTAGGAATATGAATTTTAAATATATTTGAACTTTCTTTTCACTTTAAATAACTATTTTGTTAAATTTCTCAATGAATAAAACCTAAATGAACAATTATTAGACAAAAATGGCGGAATAATACCACTGAGACACCTTAAGAGAATATACATACTTGTTACTGAAGAAACAAAACTGAAGAGAAATAACTAGAATGGATATTAATTTTGATTTTGTACAGATCAATTAAAACAAATAGACCTGATAGTAAGCGATCATGATACCCCCAAAAAGATGAAGTGCTGTACCTCAGTGACCTTTAAAACCACTCTCATCACTACCATGCCGATGAATTTGGTTTGTTTTTCATCAAAGGAACATATTATCGATGATTTCATGAGTCAAGACAAAAGTACATTGGCATGAAGGACAATTGCCATAGAAACAACATCTCTAAGATTTATGACAATATTTACAGACTTGGCCATGAAGTTTCCATACATGATTGAGAAGAGAGCTGATTATCACCTTGTCAAATTGGAAAACCGAATCCTTTCCGTTGGAGAAAGCTCGGCATGAAACCCATCATCATGACCAACACAAAAATAGTGAAATGAACATGGAAGTGAGAAACTAGTGAGTCGTGTGTGCATAGTTGTGAACAACTCACAGGAAAAGGAGCACAGTCACTAGTAGCATTATGAAACAAGAAGATCTATTTTTAAAGAAGCTCAAAAACATAATTGTTACCCTCACTACTGTAAAAAAAATAGCCTCAGAACCCCAACTACCACTTTTAGACGTTGCGGAGGTGAACTTTCCCAAGCACTGTGTTTGACTAATCTCATTTTGCGCGGCTAGATGATGCGTCTGAACGCATTAAGTAACGATTAACAAAGATCCTCTTTCATAGGATAGGCATGGTTTTCAGATGATTGCAAGCCTTTTACAGGAATGTTCATGTTTGTTGTGTTATTTTGATTTTGGTTGGTTATTGTGTTGACATCTGTATAGATAAGGCGCGTTTTGTGTTGTTATTGGTGTGTTGGATTTTTTTAGTTTTTGCCGTGACAATTTGCATCGAATGTTTTGGCAATTTTTCACAATGCTTTTAGACTGTTCCTGGTGTGAACTGGCCACTACTTGTACCTTTTACACGACTGTCAATTTTACAAATATAGAATGGTATTGCAAAGTCTTCATCGTCGGCGTGTCTGGTCAGCATAACTTTATGTTCAGTGGCGTTGGTTGAGATTGTACTTTTGGGTTTTTACGCCATCCTTTTCAAAATAGGTGCGAAAATTGTTAAATTGGCTGCATTCACATGGTTGGCTACAGAATTATTAATCTTCATTTTTTTTTTCATTCCTTTGAAAATTCCCAGTTAATAGTATGTCAACGCATTTATATCTCATTTACCGTTTATGATTATCCATTTCTGAGTTATTTAGGACTAAGAAGGACGGAAATCTTGTACTTACAAAGTATTTAATTTTTTTCATCGGCTCTTAGCGAGGTTTGTTTCATTTAGATTCCTGATGAAGTATATTTTTTTAAATTTCTATATGTTATGGATAAAAAAAATCATTGAACTATGTGCGTAGTAATTTGCTGACAACACTTGCCTATATACACTAGTCTTGTTTTATTAGCTCAAGTCGTTTCATGTTGCACTTTGTCGAGCCGTTTGCTTTTTGCTGTTTTTTATTCTGTTGGTTAATTCAACGATATTTTGGATATTGGTGTGCTGTCGGACCAATGAGTATCGGACTAATGACCGTCGGACTATTGAGAGTCGGACTAATGATTGTCGGACTAATGATCGTCGGACTAATGACTGTCGGACTACATGTATATCACATGGATAGCTAAACATTAATACTGAGTTGTACTAACACAGGTATCAAGTAATGCTTTGTTCTATAACACACATTAAATAGTAAGATAATGAAGCCTTGTACTTTATTCCTGGATACAAAACTTACATATATCACTTAGACCAAGGATCAAAACAATTTGAAATCCATATACCGAAATATGTCGACATCAAAACTGATAGAGAACAAATTACCAATATGATCTAAAAAGTAAAGCCAAAATCAGCTAAGGATAGAGCAATGCGAAAGGGAGATACTCCTTAGTTTTGAACAAAATTTTGGTAAATTTTATATTGCAAATTTCCAAATAAAATCGGGTTCGGTCAAGCACTGAAGTACATGCTTCCGGATCAGTGAATACCCTCGGGGCTGACAGTCCAAAATCAGAGGCATCGACCCATTTGTAATAAATACAAAATACTAAAGTTACTGTAAATTAGTTTCTGCGTATGCGCATTTCGACACCTTATGTCTCTTCAGTGCAGATCAAATTTAAACATTCGGAAATCAATATATCATACCGAAATTTATCTAAAAACTGATACGGAACAAATTACTAATAGGATATAAGTAGCAAAGCCAAAATCAGGTAAGGACATAGCTACTGTATACGATATGGAGATTCTCCATAATTTTAAACAAAGTTTTGTTGAATTTGATATTGCAAGTTTCCAAACAAAATCGGTTTTCGGGAAAGCACCGAAGTACTTGCTACTGGGTTGTGAATACCCTCGGGGACTGACAGTCCACCAACAGGGGCATCAATCCATAAGTGATAAATAACAAAAATACCGAAGTTACTGTTACTTTAGTTTCTGCATATGCGCATGTCAACAACTTATGTCTATAAACTCTGAATTTTTCTCTAACATGAAAAAAATTACTATCATGTTGTATAGTTTAAAGATTCTTGAAAATTATGATATATTCAAGATTAATACGAGCATTGAGGGGTCCGTAAAAAGATTTAAAGTGCCAGACATAAATGTTCTCTATACTTTGTATATTTTAGACGTGGAATAGCTGTCCTCGGAAGAATATCTTACACTTCATGCACCATACTTCCAAATTTTGATTATATTTTGTTTTGTTTTGTTTTTGTGTTTTTTGTTTTTTACTGTTGTTTTTTTTTT